>JAOEHY010034321.1:0-45600 GCA_025447955.1 Psilopsiagon aurifrons
CCAGGAATAAAATATCAATGAAACAACAATGCAAGTCAAAAAAACCACCAGCCTGCTGGGTTTATAAAAAAAAACCTCAATAAATTCACAACAAAAAAAGAAAACCCCAAAGGAAACTAACCAGAGGTTTGGGTCTGAAACTGATGCACTGCTTCAATGCCCAAAGTCCACCGAGGAACAGAGGGCAGCGATGCCACAGGGAGAAAAGTGCTCATGAGATGCAGCTTCCCGAGGTGGCAGCAAGTCTGCAGGACAAGGGATCCCACTGCCAGCACCACTGCCTCCATGCCCACCAATGGGCACTGCACTGGGGGCTCTATGTGGGATCCAGGAATAGGAACAGACTGCTCCTTCCTGGATCTAGCAATAGGCACAGACTGCTCCTGGGAGCCGCAGCCCTGGCTGTGCTGCACCAGGCTGAATGGCTAGGGCTGCTTTCTAATTCAAAACCAAGGGTAGGAGAGCTAAAAAGCCACGCAAAGACCAGGACCCGTGGAGTCAATAATGTGGAGACAAGGAAGAGATACCCCATGAGACACAGTTATCAAAAACCACAAGCAGTGATGTGCCAAGCCACTGGAAAAGAAGCCAGAGACGTGCCCAGGTTGGGCACAGCTATGGGATGGAGCAGGTTATGCCTCTGCCAGCCTGGGAAGAAGAGACCAGCTTTCTGGAAAGCTCAACTGCTTCTCCTTTTGCTTTGCTGGGAAGAGATTCCTCCCTCAGTGTGTCCCACTGGTGATTTCATGAGAGGCCGAGCTGCCAGCACCTCGGAGGAGCTGACTCTTGCCAATGGAGCCCAGAAGAAAGCCCCGGATTCCAACTGCTCCGACAGCCAGTGCCATTGTTTTCCATGGGAACAGAAGCAGAGCAGCACAAGTGAGCTGGGTCTTGGCCTCTTTTCTGGCTTACGTTTGCTCCTTTCAAGTCCTGTTTGGACCCGATTCCCCCAAAGGGCTTTGCTGGCCCCTGGGGAGCAGCGGGGGCTCTGTGCTATGGAGCAGCTACGCAGGCAGGGTGGAACACCCGCTGCTGTCTGAGCCTGCTGCTGCCCTCACCCAAGCAGAGCAGAGGGTCAGGCCAGGCCTGGCTTTCTGGCAAAGCCCCAGGGAGAGAGAAAAGCAAAGTGATCCTCCCCTTCCTGCAGACACACAGCACCCCAGGAGCAGGGCAGGATGCTCACCAGCCTGCGAGTGAGTGCCAAACCTACCCAGACTGAATGAAGAGATCACCACTAAGAACCTCCAGCAAATGTAAAAGAGCTTTTGTTCTGGACAGACTCACAAGATCTGACACTTCTTAGCCACATTAAACCAAAGCAAGGTGTTGTCTGTACCCTCTTCTTACCCTAATCCAAGTTGAATTCCCTTTGAAGGGAAACGGTAAAGAAAGATCCATATCCTACACGTGGTCTGTCCAAATACAGAAAGAAACCTCTTGACTCAAAGAGAGAAACTGTCAAAACAGTTGGCTGCATAGCTTTGTCACCCTGCCTAGCATCCTCTCATGCAGCCATCCTCAGCTAGCAGGGCAGAAACTATAAACCAAGGTCCTTTCATTCCTTGTTTCTCACTCTGCCAAATTCCCTATTCCTGTAGCTCATCTGCATGCATTGTGACTGCAGAGACCATAGTTCACCCTTTTTGCTTTCCCATTAAGAAAAGGCTTTCCAATAACTAAGAATTGGAACAACAATGTGATCAGTTACAAGTTTCTCCTCGCTGAATGGGACGAGTGTGTGCACACACACGTGTGTCAGAGGAGGGCACGTCCCCAGCCGTGCCCAGGAGGGTGCCATTGCTCCGAGTGCACCACAGTCCACTGGCAAAAGAGGAAAGGGCGCTACACAGAAATAGCTTCTCAGCTGAGAGCCTCTGTACAGGAAGGGCTGCAAGCACAGCCCCTGGCTGCACTTTGCCTACATCCTCGTCTGCAGCTCAGCTGCCAGGAGAATACGCGGGAGCCGAAAGGGACCGACCGACATCTCTGCCACACACTGCAAGGGAAAGAGGCAGCTCGAGCGTCAACCAACTGCAGGATCCAAACCCGAGGAGGAACAATTGAAAGATCAACCAGAGAACATTTGATGCCTTGTCAGAAGAGTTCACTCACCACAGAGCAGGTAAGAACGGCTGCCGTGGCTAACACAGCAGAAGACACCCATCCTACCTTTGAAGGCAGAGATAGTGGCTTCTCCCCAGCCCCAGAAAGAACCAGCACAGGCACAGATCACCCCTGACAGGGCAAAAAAGGCCAACCAACACCAATTCCCTCCCCGGCGCAGGCCAACAGAGGCAATTGTTAATCACCAGCACAACAGAGAGACCACCACAGTCAACTGCACCCTGCCCTGGCCCAGGAGAGGGCTATCAGATAACCAGATTCTTTTCACAGTTCAAGGAGGGCACTTCCCTTCCTGAGCCTAAAATAACAACGAAAAAAAGAAGAAAACAACAACAAAAAAAAGAGGCTTTGTATTCCAAGCTCCAACAGTGCCTATCTGCTGGCTCAGTGCAGCAAACAGGGATCACACTCCTGGAACAGTAAGCAGAAGCCTCTTCCAGGTAAAATCTGGAACCTCTAAAGTGCTCCTGCTAATGCTAACAGATGAACACTGCCCTTCCATGCCCAGCAGTGGAAGGGTGGAACGCAGTTAGTGGTATAACAGCATTAGCATTTAACCATTATTGACGCCCATCTGGATCATGGTAGTTTTCTGAAATGCACTTTTGGGAAGTATATCCTATGAGACAAGAGGATGTTTGGGGATTTGAGGGCAGGAAGGTGAAGTGTACACCATAGCATACCTTGTTCCGTAAAAACCGTTGCCTTGGAAGGTGATGTTCCCTTGCAGAGTCAATGGGATAAAGCATCCTGCAAGTGGCCATTTCACCGTGTCACCCACAAGCAGCTCTCGGTTTGGTTACAATGGTTTCTCCCTCTCCCCCAGTGGTTTCAAGAGTTCACAGTGGTATAAACCCAATGCTTTGGGGAGAGAGAAGCTGAGAAGTCCCCTGCTGCAAGTGAAAGGGTGGAGTGAGGGATGCACATGAGCAACATCCTCTAGGACTAAGGATAAGCCCAACAGACACCTTGCATCTGAACAGAAACAGGGGGAAGGCAGGCACTGGAGGAACTGGGAAGTGGAGAAGGGTAATACCAACTCAGGGAAAAGTGCATGATCTGGAGTGGTCTCGGAGTAGTTCTGCAGTGCAAATGCATGGGGATGGGTGTGGAGAAATCCCTTCTGGAATGCTGCATGAAGAGAGGTAAAGGTTGGCATCCATGTGGCAGCGGACTGGGTAGGGGGCCTGTTTCCAGCAGCTCTACCCTGTTCTTCACATTTAATGGGTTTCAATCACCACTGGCTCGTAAACTCCAGATGAGACCCTGGCGAGGCAGTGGAGAAGAAGATGAGAAAGCCAGGTTATTTTCCCCCGTCACCTCAAGTTGTTATGCAGAGCTCTCCCCTCACAAACATCACCCTCTAACCCCACACCAAAGACTGAAAACAAGGAGTCAGTCTGGCCAGGAGTCAAAGCTCGTAACACAAACCAGACAGCTACGTGGCAAGCTGACACCAGAGCAATTGAAAGAGCTGGGTGTAACACATGAATCCTAAAGGACAGAGGAAAAGGGGGAGTATCCTGCGCAAAGAGTCAGTGTTCCTGGCTTTGCTGTGCTCCCCTATTTGTCACCAACTTGACAGATCTTTGCGTTACCATTATTGTCTGGGTGGTTTTTTAACCTCAAAAGGTGCTGTAAAGATTCCAACTCAACCAGCCAAGACACTGCACTAAGAGCTAGAAAAAAGCTGTGTTTGTTCACAAGTCTTTCATGTGAGAACAAGCCCTCAACGATGATGGAGGAGGCAGGAAAAGGGGACAATAAAGCAGATGCTGCAGTTATGCTGCAGACCAGCAGGAGGCAAAGCTCCCTGCGGGCACAGCAGCAAACAGGAACCAACCTCTACCATTTTGTCCTTTCATTTCTTACTTCTGCCCCTGGATCTAACAACCAGGATCACATTATCCCTCCCAGCTCCGGCTGAGAACTGCATTCATAACCCAGTGCAGCTGGAGCCTGTCACCAAAGGGATCCCAGGGCTGTTACTGTGGGAATAAAGCCACCACGTAGCACATGATGTTTAGAAATCTCTCCTGTAGCAAAAGGTGAAAGTTCCCTGGGTACAAAGAGCCAAGCAACCCCTCCGGAGCCCCTCTGCCTGCCACAGGAAGCCTACCTGTTTCCCAGCTGAATACCGCTCAACGTAGTTGTTCCATCTCTGCTCACAAACAGCCTCAGGTTACTGTCTGTGGATAGAAAATGAAGTAAACCATCAAAATCCACAAGTACCAATGGCTGCCAGGTGCTCCCCTCCCAGACACATTACACAGCATGGGAACAAGTGGGTTTCTGCTCATCCATAGTGCTCCCACAGTAATAGAGCCTCTGGGAACTCCTTGCTCTGACAGGGAGCCTCATGTACACATCAAACACAGTGTTAAGCTTTGGAAGCGTCAAGGCAGGACATTAATTCAGTGATACTCCTCCAGCTGCTTCTTCACAGGCACTTCCATTGATCCAAGTTGTGAGCCAGCTTAAACACATCTGAACAGATGAGATGTGGGGCCTCATCTTGCTTTTGGAGGCTCACTGGAGGAGAAACTCTGCCTGTTCTGCCCGTGAGAGGTGGCTACATTCAGCCTAGCTTTAACTCAGGCTAAGTGAGGTGTAAATCCACATCTTGTTCGAGTGTTGCCATGTGCAACGATTTGAGGTGACTAATGTTAACTACACAAGCATGAATAATAAGCTGGGCTCAAGTTTATAACTTATCAAAAACCTCAACAAGATGAAAAAGACTGAACTGGAAAATTCAGACAAATGCAGCGATATTTCTTATCAACAGATGCGACTGTGGAGAAAACCCCTTTTTAGGCTCTCAGACCTGATGACCAGCACACTGTGACACAGCTTTCTTCCCATCCTTTTGTAGAGATGTGCTGTTTCCCCTCCGGTTGTGCTCTCCTACTTTACTAAATACCCTTGGGCTGACCCTGGACGAAGGCCACTAGAGCAGCACAGAGAGCTGATGTAACTGATTCCCACTGCACTGAAGAACCCGTGTTTTTCCCCTCTCATCCTTTCTGTTTGAGCTCTGCTGTATTGTGTAGAACAGCAGCAAGCACTATTTGCTAATGGATGTGCAGCTCTCCCTATGGTTTGTTTGTTTACCATAGAAACACCCAGCAAGCACTGAAAGCAAACTGCTCCCCAAAAGGGAAGGGAGTCCATAGCAGATCAGATCTGCCTGTAAAAGCTTGTGAGCCTTGCTAAAGGAACAGCCAAGACATCCCCTTTGAGAGCTCCTCTCACCTTCAGTATTGCTGACATCTGTGAAGTCCTGACTCTGCATTATTTTCTCCACTATATCATCAGCATCGATCCTGGTGTCATCCACTCGTGTTGGGTGACTCTCCACTGAATCCTTTTTCCTCCTGTGGAGAGCAAATAAAGGGAAAACTTACTCAGCTGTACAAGACACAGACTTTCATCTACTGCCCCACTTCTCTCGGCAGTAACCTCCTTCTCAGTGGCTACAATCCAATCTACTATTATTCGAAGACAAACGAGTAGATTCTGTCTCACCTTCCCAGAGGAGGGCCTTTGCTCCACAGTTACTCACCGGGAGGGTCTATCCAGCAGAATGGCTGGTCTAGGGGGGCGAGGTGGCTTCTCCAGCTTGTGGTCCCGCTCTCCCTCAGGACACTCCACTGTCATGCTCAGCCCCCCGGATGCACTGCTGCTGGTGGAGGTGTTCCGGCGATGGGTCAAGTCAGACATACTCGAAGAGCGGGAGTGCTCCGTGCTGTAACCTGCAAACACACAGGGATTACAAACCAGATCATCTCCCTGTCCTGGCTGCACGGCTAACAGGCAGGATGACAGCTTCAGAGCAGCATTTCTGCTCCCAGATACAGAGGATAAGACATACATCTATGAGCTCATCTGCAGAGACTAAATAGGAGACTGGTGAACAGGGTGAGAGAGTTGGCTGCAAATCACTCTCACAAGAGCTCACTGCAGGGAAGAAAGTGGTTGGGGCCAGGGCTGGCAGAGCAGCGTGGATCAATAATTACCAGAGATCTTGGACTGCTGGCTGGCGTAGCTGGAGTTCCGAGAGTGCCCCGAGTGGAAGACTTCCTCTGGGCTGGACAGGTTCTGATCCGGTTCTTCTGGGACACCTGCCAAGGAACAACAGGGCACACTGCTTGTATTCCAGCCGGCACACTGGACTGCAGGGATGCTAGATCAAGGAAAGGGCAAAGCTGCTGGCAGAGCCCTGCTGTACAGGCTAGCACAGAGCTTGGGAGGAGCTGGGGAGCAGGGAAAACAACAATGAGCTTCTCCGGCAAGTTTATCACTAATTTCAGCATCCAGCGTTTGCATTTGCAAGCATCTCTGGGGGCTTAAAGGATCTAGAAGGGCAGGCAGTGTGTGAAGCCGTCCATAGTTAAAAGCATTAAGTTAAAAGCAAGAAAACACCAAATGGTTGCTGCTAGTGAACTATTATAGCCTCTATTTGTGTGCTTCTTCTGTCGCTACCTTTCCCCTTCTGTTACCATTACTGTTCCCCTTCTACAACTTCCTTATTACTTGTGGGAAAGCCCGTGCCATCTAAATCACATCTGAGTTTGATAGAGAACCCTCAGCTCAACCTCTGCTCCTTCTCCATTACCTCTGCTTGTCTCTCATGCAGGAAGCATATCAAGAAGTGCACAAGTGTAACATGTTAGCTAGTTTAAGAAGATTACTTGCACAGTGTGCTAAGTCACGGAGGTAATGAGACTGGAGTGCTATTTTGGTGCCATATATCTGCCTGCACATTCCACATGTGCTAGGAAGGGAAGAAAAGCTATGTGAAAATGCAGTGCCCTTGAAAACAGGCTCATAGAGAGGCCGAAGAACTCTGCATCAGCAGCTGGAACAAGGCCATTAGACCTCAACCCAACCTCTAAAGCCTTCAGAGGGACTTTTCTAGAAGATAAGTCTGAGCAACAGAACAGCTGAGTGGAGAACAATGTTAAGTGTCTTTGAACACAATGGAAAGCAGGATGATTATTAAATCCCCAGCAAAAAGAACAAATTGCTTTATCTCCACTAACAAATATGCAAAGACTCTTCCTTCCTCTCCTCAGCTACACTTCATAGATGGTTTTGCTTCAATTCCTGAGCAGAGGGGTGAGGAAAACATGAAAAATTAAAGAGTTTCTGTGCTTGTAACTGCAGGGAAAAGAACAAAAGAGTGTCCAGACACAGCCAAGTATTGCATGGCTCTGGCACAGGCATTCGTACCCGAGCTGAGAATGGCAGCTCTTGGCTTGGTCTGACGCAAGGAGCCAATCGTGGCTGAACCGCTGCTGCTGCTGCTGCTGCTCGTGGTTCCCTCACCCTTACAGGTCAGCTGCAGGGTAGAGTCCTGTCCCGGTACGGTGATGGATTTGGCAGTGGAGGGAGGCCTGGAAACACAAGTGAAGGAGGTTACCGACAGCCAGGCAGGAACTGGGAGTCACCCCATCCCACCAGCAATTCCCACTCTACTATCGAGAGCATTCCCCTGCCTGCTCCTCCCCTTTGTGATGGGGGAAGCTGGCAGCTCTGTGGCTAGCGTGACACTGGATTTCATGTTCCTACATACAAGACGCAGGTTTTCCCTACCTCATACTGCATGTGGACTGCATTACAAGAATAAGACTTCACTTAAGGCAAAAAGAGGCCATTTAATCATTTGTCAGGACAACAGGATCAGAGCAGCACTATCCTCCAGAGCTGCCCTTTCCCCCAGCACGTGTCCAGTGGCCATCTGGCTTCCCAAACAGGAACCAGTTTGCTGTTGTTCAGCTCTCAATTCCAGCACCCTTTCACTACACCTTTTAGACTTGGGTCAGAAAGCAACCTTTTATCCCAGCAACCCCATTCCCCTGTGAGAGTACATTTACAATGATCAAATAACCCTTCCATTTTTTAACTGGTGATTAAACTCCTTTGCAGTGAAACTGAAGTGTTTTTCCAGCTGTCAAAATCATTTTTCCTGGTTATTCTGTGTGTTCCCAACATCCCTTTGTAAATGCTGACTGCGAGTGCCTGGAGCCCCCTCCCTTCCTCCAGAAGTGTTTTTGGGTGGAAGCCACAGCATGTGCAGTGTGGCAAAGTGAATATTCCTGTTGGAGCCTTAACTTCCCCATAGTCTGAACTGGAACTAATGGATCATATGCCTTTTAAGTGAGGAGTAAGAAAGAAAAACTATTTGCCTTACTTGGAGCTCTGAGATGATGCTACATGAGAGGATCTTTGCAGCATTCTGGGAGAAAGAATAAAGCACTGAGAGTGCTTTATGGGCAGCCAAATAGCAATAAAGGTTTCAGGAAACCCACGGCATGTCTTCACAAGGGAAAAAAGCCCTCCCTAATCATGTTCTTGGTGATTTACATGCACCAAGGTATTTGGGGACTTCACTTTGCAGGTTAATGAGCCCTTTACAGTGTTAATGAAGTAACTGCTCCTGCAGCAGATGTCGGCGCAGCCCCTGGGTCTCGGCTCAGGCTGCTCTGCCCCCTCCACAACACCCAGGAGGAGAGGGTTCATGCGAGCACTGCAGAAAGTCAGTGCTCGGAAGTGATTTCCCAGCACAGTTTAACTCCTGCCTAATCCCCTAATGAGTGCCGTTTATCAAAAGCTCTACTGATCAAGGGCTGCTCTACACGCAAAGCTTCCATTTCCAGACAGTTGCACATCGTCAACATGTAAGGAAAAATTGGAAATGACTGGAAAAATCCTTTAAGAAAATTAGGAGGTTTAACTTTCACACTGAGCCTATTTATATTAAATGGATATTTATACCCAGTTCTGTATCATTTTCAGGCACTTTAACAGTTTGACTTGCTTCCACAGGGAAGGAGCAACAGTTATTTGTGTCAGACGTATTATTGCCAATCATCCTAGTACCCTAGATTTAAAACATCTGTTACTGTTAAAAAGTTATGCTTTCAGAGATCCAAAACTTCTTCATTACACTTCCTTCTGAGGCAGAAACTTCGCAGAATCAGATGACACTGCACTCAGGGTTTGAATGCTGCAGCACTATGCAAAGCCATTCACAAAACAAACCCACCCCAAATCATGCAGCATTTTACAGCAAGAATATAACTTGATTCATACACTTCAAGCTAGCTCCTAAAATTAGACCTTTGAGCCCAGAATACCACAGCTACGAGAGACGGCCTCAAGGTAAAGCTTTCTCCTCTCTTAGTGTTGGGAGTCAACACAGTCTATCAGTGCACGGCAGTCCTGCTGCGTACAGCCACACACCTTACACAGCTTAGGCTGAGTCTTGCAGTGCTGTAGTGCAGTATAAAGTCAAATGCTGATGATGTATTTGTTAACAGATCCTCCATCGATTCTTTAAGCAACAAAGCTGCTTCATAGCTTAACTGTACTTATTCTTTCCTACCATGATGTATTAACAAGTACACAACTGCAATTTCTCTGCTAACTAATACAAACTATAAACCTGGGTTCCTATAGGAAAAAAAGGAGAATTAAAATGTTCCAACCTTGCAGTATTTTTGCTGCTGTTTCAATCTGAGCTCCTTATCCTGCATTATATGTGCTGAAGCGTGTCCTTTTCCAAGCCTGTTTTCTTCGTTGACCTTTCCCTTCCAGGAGGTCATTGACACCAACCCCAGAGCTATGAGAAATTCTATCCTCCAGGCAAAACATGAAGTTGGTCATCAACAGCCACTGGTTTCTAAAACCTAACTGATACCAGCAGAGAAAATACCGGGCACAACCAGTAACCAAGCTGGGAGAACCATGGCAGAGACAAAGATTATCAGCACAGCTTGCCTGTGCTATTCAACGACCCAGACCACCAGTTTCAAGCTTTCCTCTGTACTTCCCAATACCAATCAAGGGCATCTTTTCCCCCTCCCTATCAATTTTAGTCTCCAACAAGGAACTGCAAAAGAACCAGACATCCTGGTTGCCCAGCATGGGATGACCCAGAAACTCACGTTTTGAAGCAGGGGTCCCCTGACAGCAGGGACATTCCAATCGTGACCTGGAGAGGAGGACAAGGCACATCATTAGCCATGCTGCAGTGAGCTCCTTGCTTCACAACAGGCAGGAGGTCAAGGGAGAGGTGTAAAGATTAGCAAGACCTAGCTCCTTTCCAAAGGAAATCAGCTTCAGGGATTTATGAAGTTATTTCCCTCCCTGCCCCATATTACTGGCTTCAGTAACTTTAATTTGCAATGTTTCAGCAGGGCACCAGCCTCAAAACTTGTTTCCCCTCTCTTGCTCATGGTTTCTTTGATAACAAAGAATGTATCGAGTGCCACTGCTTGGCTAAACAGATGCCAAGATATCAAAGGGCAGTTCTGATAATGGGAGGCTTCCCAAGTCAGACTAGCAGCATAAAAGGCTAACTCCTGTCTCTGTACATAATGCAGAACCTCCTCTCAGGCCTGGCACTGCAACTGAGTAGTAGGATTTCACTATGGCAGTACTAGCTGTTGTACCTTTAGAATGGAGTTGTCCTGTCGGGTGTTCTTAGTATCATATCCTTCCAGCAAGCAACAACGCACAGTGGATCCAGAGCCTGCAAACTCTGCCAGATTGAGATCAGCAAAGCCCAGCTGTAGCCAAGAAAACAATGGAGGGGAAGGGGAGAGAACAAAATCTATTCAATAAAGGGACCTGTGGTGTCACACAGACCAAAGGAAGAGAGAGCACCTGTGAGCAATGGCAGAAGCAGGAGCCAGTGCACACAGAGTTGTAGCTGTGAAGCCCCCCAGCTCTTGAATGAGCAGGGCCACATTCCTGATCCCAAGCCATGCTGGAGGCCTTCAGGAAGCCAGCTCCATGTGGAGGAAGGACACAGGCAGTGGTGCTGGCCAGGACAGTGTTAACCCAGCCCACAGCCATTGCATAACCAAGGACATGGAAGGTACTAGGTCAACGATGTGGAAAAAACAGAATCATACACACACAAACATAATAAAGCACTCTTTGTATTGGGGCCACCCCAGAATGCAGTGGAGCATGTGAACCAGGAGATGAAAGGATATTGTTACAGAGGAAAGTGACACCGTCCTGAAAACCAAACCTGAGCCTCGGAGCACAGCAAGCTGGAAACCCAGAGCCACGCAGCAGTGTGTGCCCCACTCTGCCCGGGAGCAAAGGTTCCTCAACACTGCTAAGACTTAACTGGGAAGTGGAATGTTTGACAGGCAGAAGGGAACTGAGGTATTTGGAGAGATTTAGTTGTGAGCTCTCTAAAACTCCTCTAACAAAGGGAATCAAATAGGGAATGCTGAAGATGACAGGCAAATTCAAAGAGGGTACCTATGTCTCTAGAGTAAAGATGAACACAAGGAAGAGTACTTTTGTGTTTCTGCTCTAATTGCTTGTGTGTTAATACAGTGCTTTAGAGAAAAAGTTACAGCTTCTTTTAAGCAGAGCATTAGCAGTAGAAGTCAGTTGTGTTTCATCTAATCTGATCAGGAACAGATGCTGAACCAAGCCATCCAAGCATGGAAACTCTGCGTCACTTCAACACACAGGTCACCTTCCGTGAGAACACAGACAGGAGGTGGAGAAGCAGCTTGAACCTGGCTGTTACTCTGCACATTGCAGTGCATTTCTCCTGCCCCGGTGCTGACAGCTGGATGGTACAACACGGAGCCCCAACCAGTAGCACCATCCTAAGGAAATGTGGTGCTGTCAATTGTGGAAGCCGACAGGGAGTCAGCGCACAAACCACAGGCACTGCTGTATGAACCCTGGCTCCCACTGCTCCAGATCAGAAGTCTCAACCACAGTCTGCACAAGATACGTGATCCAAGGGGAGACAGTTGCAGGATTAGCATAGCTGCTTCCTCCATCCCATTCTCAAAAGGGAACAAGAGCTGATGGCAAGGGAATACAAGAGTATGGGATACAGCAGGAACCACAGGGCAAATAAAGCACCAAACCCGAACTTTTCTCCTTTTCTCTGTTCATAAGAATTCCAAGTGTTTCTCCAGATGTTCCTCTGTCTCCTCTAGCCCAGGGCTATGCTGCTTGCTGAGTATTGCCTGATAAGGAAAAAGACAACCCCAAAACAAACAGTGAATTTATCTCTGCAAGATAAACAAGAGAGGAGAAAGCCACAGAGGGAGCTGCAATCCATCACTGCAACAAAACTGGAGGACAGAGGAGACATGGCACAAACAACAGGGCACAGGAGTGACCCACATCCCTCTTCACACTTCTCAGAGACCACCATCAGAGGACAGCATGGGAGAAGCCTTCAGCCACCATACGGCGTGCTGAGGTCAGAAGCAATTCTCAGGAAGCAGACTCCCAGTATATAGAGGAAGGATCCCTTAACAAAAGGATGTTTTCAGATGTAACCTTTCCGAATAGCTTCCTCAGTTTTCCAGCCAGCTGATGGTGCTTCTTACAGCTCAGGGAAAGAGTTTCCGCTCGATCAATCCTTCCTGTTGGCTTCCTCTTTATGACCCCTGACACTGAAGTGACATTAACGTCAAAGCAAAAGGTGCACGAGTGGATGGAAACTGCCTTGAGCACAAACAGCTCCATCACTCTCAGTTCCTGCTGAAGGGGGACCAGGTAAAGAGGCATTCATAAGCTGCATCTTCCTCTACATCTGCTGCCACGATTGGAGGAGGTTTCAGATGAATGAATGTAGCTTAAAAAGGTGAGGACTTGTTCAGAATGGGAAAATAGATGCAGGACATGCACTAGAGACTTCTGCTATAAGCATCAGGAATCTCAAGTTAGTTCTGCCACAGGGACCTGCCTGGAATAAGCCTGGTCAAGACTGCAATGCTCAATCCCTGGTCTGGTGTGACATTCCTTGTTTCTGAGCTGCTGAAGAGCTTGGGTCATCTTCTGTTGAGTTCTAGGAGTGTCTTCCTCAGAGCAGACTAAGCATGAGATGAGTACTTGAGATCTGGTCCCCCAGAGCAACAAGGTCTCTTTCAAAATGGCACTAAACACAACTGGAGATCGAGTAAAAAGGCAGCAGGTTAGAACATGGCTTGAATAAGAGCCCAGGTTAACTCCACCACGGAGACATGCCTTCAGGCTTTAACTCCGTGTTTCCAAATCCTGTGGGACACTGGAGGATGGACACTGTGGGAGGAACAGGCTGATGCATTTACTCTGTCTCAGAGGCAGGTCTGCAGAATGGAGGAATAACCTCCCCCTCGGTGAGAGCTCCGTGAAAGAGAAACTGACGGCCCCAGAGACCACGGCCTTATTAGCAACAAGAAAGGAACAGTGTGGGCAGCACCACTGCCCTCTGTCAGGCAGTGTGGTTCACCCTTCAAAGCCAGTTACCTCCCTGGTCTCAGGAAGGGTATTGATTAGAAGAAGCTCATACAAGGATGTGCGTGACCTGAACATCTGTTTATTAGAAACCAGCAGCAATGACTCATTTTCAAACAAACATGGTTTTGAGCTCTGTGTGAGCTCCATTTCTAAGCCAACATTGTCTCTTAATCCAGCACACAGAGAAGGGGGTGTCCCATTGTCTCTCCCATAGCACAGGCAAGGAAATGATGGGGAACAAACCAAATCTAACACCCCCGCTGATGTGTTTGCTTTTTGCCTCCGTGTCTCCTGTGCTTTGGAAGGCAGTGATTCTGCTGTAGGTTTCTGCCTGCACACAAGGCAGCGAGGTGCCTACCCCAGCCACGGCCGCTGGCTGCGTTGTGGAGAACAGAACTGGAGTCTGTGTTTATTAGCAAGACGCTGCCAGAAGCCAGAGAGTTCACATCTGACTCAGAGCTTCCCCAAAGTTTGAGGACATGCAGATCATCTTCCCAGCCCCCTTCTCAAATCCACATCCAGTGCAATCTGGATCCTGTCCCAGCATGTCCATTTTTTGGGAAATCGCTTAACTCAGGCTTAAACTAAGAACTAACGACCATGTCCCGATTGCTTCACACAGCAGTCACTGGCTTCTCATGGGCGTAAAGCACTAACAGAAGACAAGACCATCATCACTCTACCACATTTGCCCTTTCTGTGCTCTTACCTTTGAGTAGGTTTTTCCGCCTTTCAGCTCCTGTAACAGGAGACAAAACAAACAGGAAAAGCAACTATGAAATGTGCTGGGGAAACAGGGGGAAAGTCATTACTCAATCCTGGAATTTGCTCTCAGGATTGCACAAACCTCTGTCTCACATGGGTTACCACCACCCTCATCACTCCCACCCTCCGCCAATCACCCTCGCTTGGGCTCAAGTCACATCCTGGCCCAAACACATCACTGTCCATGCAATTCTTCTTGCTGCCAAAAAGCAGGTAGTGACCAATGCCATTACCCTGGTGGTACGACCTGCCAGAAGCAGAAGGGAGATGCTCACCTTCCGGACAGACACTCGGCAGATGCAGGGGTCCAGGAGTCCTGTGGCTGGGTTGGCACTCATTTTACACACAAAGGTGAATTTCTTCTTCCAGCGGACACAGTTTTCCTGCACTTCCTCTCTATGAGAAAGCAAAAAGAAAACAGCCTTCAAATAAAGGTATAAACCAAATCAATCCTCATTATTAAGTATTTGTTTCTAACAACAATCTGGCTTGTTGAGATTCTCTACACCAGAGCCTGGTCCACGCCACCTCAAACTGCACCAAACAAAGGTGTTATAATCACATCAAGCCTCTCACTAGTCAATGCAGGTAAAATCCACCCAGGTTCCAGGAAAGACTCTTCACCTCATCAACAGAATTTGCCTTTAAAACTCTCACAAGCTCACTGACATTTCCTGCTCAGCTGGTTTAGCTCAGTCATTGTCCAGCCTCTGTAACTGAACTGGGCTGAAGGTTTGCAAGCTTATCTTCCTATTATGTGTCTGTTTTGTACAGTGAATGTGCTGTGTGCCCTGGACAGCTTGTCCTTCCCAGCAGCCATCCTGCTTCTCATGCTGGGACTAAGCCAGTGAGGACAGCCAGCTTGGAGGACGGCAAAAACTCATGTGGAAATGCTCCTGAGTGCATGCAGACAGGATCATGTCAAGCAAACACAGTGCTTCAAAACACGCGGGGGGTTTCAGACCATAAAGGAGTCTAAACCAGGAGGAGGTGGTTTCGCTCGCACAGCTTCTGAGCGGCCTACGTAGACCCCCAGGGTGTGTGGAGAAGCTTTGCCTGAGCCCACGGCAGGAAGAGAAGAAGCCACCTTCAAGTATAGCACTGGCTTCTGCAGAGCCCTCTGGGGAAGCTGGATTTCACCCTTCAAAGGAGCCTGGAAAGGAGTTGTGGGGGTCCTTCCATGGGGCTCCGGTTCCTCTGCAGGACATGACCTGTTTATGGCTCAGACCTTGACCTTCAGCCTATTCAGTTCTCAAAGTGTTAAGGCTGGGGAGGGAAGGGAAGGCACTTCTGACAGCCATGAGCTGGCAAGTTTACATCTAGCTCTTATCTCTCCTCTTTGCCCAGGACAAAGGGGCAAAGGCACCTGATAAACTGTTTGCTTTAGCAGGGAAAGGGAGGTTTCCCACCATCTGACACAGGGCATGCCAGAGATTGGTGGCAAAGGGAAGAACGATCACTCTTGGCACTGCCTCAGCTCTCCTTCTGGGAAGGAAGGGGCAGAAGCCAGAACACAGCCCAAGAAGCCCTTCTGCAACCTCGAGTGAGCCCAACAGGACACATACCAGGGAGCTGGGAGGTCCCCACCAGTCCTCTGAGCTGTGCTGTGGGACCTGAATGTGCCGGGCAAGGCAAATGCAGAGAGCAGAAAAGCTGACAAACAACTGAAGCCTGTAATTGTCTGTAATGCAGATAAGGGCTGATGGCCCCTGTTTAAAACACGGGAAAACAGAGGGCAGCAATTCCTGCCAGGAAGTGAACTTAAAACTCATGCAAGACAGAACTAAGGCTGCCTATTGAAGTCACTGAAAAGTGAGACGTCAGAGTGCCAAAAGTACCTTTGAATCTGGGATTAGTTCAAGATGAGATCTGGTTCCCATTGCTCCCCTCAACTCCAGCTCATTCAGACAGCAGAGAAAACACTTCCAGAGAGATTAAAAGGGCTTTGCCTTTAATAAAATATTCACTCAGCCAGGCAAATTAGGCAAGTTAAATTTCAGTTGTGCGGTGTCTTAAACCTGACTTAACAGCAGGTATCTCAAGTGCCCTGAAGGAAAACTCAGATACAGACGAAACAAGGAATTCAACAGGAGAGAAAAATGCTTTGTGAACACATGTGCTGCAGAGGCATAAGGAAGGTACATGGGATGCAGTAAATATGGGATATTTTAGCATTACTTGTCTTTAAAAAGGAACTACTTCAGAACAGCCGTCCAGTACCTGAAGTGGGCTATACGGATGCTGGAGAGGGGCTCTTCATCAGGGACTGCAGCAACAGGACATAGAGTGATGGGTTTAAACTGAAACAGGGGAAGTTCAGGTTGGATATAAGGGAGAAGTTCTTTACTGTGAGGGTGCTGAGGCGCTGGCACAGGGTGCCCAGAGAAGGGGTGAATGCCCCATCCATGGCAGTGTTCGAGGCCAGGCTGAACAGAGCCTTGGGTGACATGGTTGAGTGCGAGGCACCCCTGCCCATGGCAGGGGGCTGGAAATGGATGATGTTATGGTCCTTTCCAACCCAAACCAGTCTGGGATTCTATGGAGCGAGGCTAAGCGAACGATCTTCAGCTCAGACAGGTACAACAGCACACTGCTGCACCATATGTCAGAGCACCAACTCCTGCCACAAGTGACTATTGCAGCGCCCAAGCTCCAGCTCCTGAACACCCATCCATCCCATGCACCCGGCTCCCTGCAGCTGCTTCGGCAGCAGGAGCAAGAACTGCCCCATGGAGCGTTTCCTTACTCAGGACTCCAGCTCCTGTTACAGTGCAGCTATGATGAAGCATCTCCTGAGTGCTGCCAAGTCCAAGGAGGGTTAATTACTTCAAAACATGACCAAAAGTACTGACGAGCAATAAGAGCGCCTTCAGAATAATCTGCTGTTAGCATAAGTGCCCCTAACAGACATACTGCTTTTATTAAGGCCGTATGTTGGCTCTCCAGAACTGCTGTAGATACCACACGGTGCAAGGGATTAGGAAAAGGATTTGGGGGGGAGTTATGTTACCCACAGCACCACAAACACGAACCCGAGCTGCAGGTGCACATGTAGCTTGGGGCTTATAGCTTCAGAATAGTCTGTGTAGGGTGGAAAGGAGTTCACAAGTTAAAACGCAGAGCTGCTTTCCAGTCACAAGTGCTATAATCATACAAAAGTGACTTTTCAACTTTCTTTCTCACTTTAAAGAGTGGCTTTAAAGAGAGTTCAAAGACCTAAGGGCGAGGGCTGTGTCTGCATCGTTAGACAAGCAACCAACAGTACTATTGCTTCCAATCGACCTCTCAAATATCAGTTCCACATGTCCAAAAGATGGCTTGTGGGAAGCAATGGGCTTTGTGTGTCCACCTCCCACCAAGCTATGGCTAGGCTAGTAATCAAAGAACACTAGAATAGGAAACAACTGGCCTGGATGAAGAACAGTTTTGTATTTAGCCCTTGAGTATTCTCTGATGTACAATTAGGAACCATCATACCCAAAATCCAAAGCACATAAGCAGCGTGGAGAGGGCTTTACTGAGAGGCGTTTCCTTCCATCCTAATCACAAGGCAGCTAAAAGCAAAGCAGAAACTAACAGCTTTAAACCACAAAATGGCTAATTTTAAACACTACTCTGCATGTGGAGAGCCAGAAATAGAGCAGCCCCAAGCCTGGTACAAGGTGTCAGCTCAACGGGTCCTCAGAAGTTGTATTTTTAAGAAGCCGTCTGTACCACTTTGCTGAGATTCCCAGAAGGTTGAATCCCTGCCAAGCTAAGCTTTGCCCTCTTCTGACTCCAGACTTAGCCAAAGCTGTGTAATTACTCTTCCAGACCTAAATATACCTCCTCAGAATAAACCGACGCAACCCTGCAGCAGCTTTTGTAAGGAGCGAGGTCCACAAATTGCTTCTGGGGGTCTTCCAACGCTGGAGCTGCTCATCTACCTCCATCCAGCTCCTTGAGCAGCCAGAAGGCACAGTTCATTGTACTCCCAGCCACCACCTACCCCTCAAGAGAGGGTTTACCAGAAAAAGAGCAATCAGATGATGTTTCACCATAGCACAGTACGAGTCCAAGTAACAGGATTGATGCACAGCACCGACCCACTGGTTTACCTACCAGTGAAGCAGGCAGCAGTGTGCTCAGTGAAGCCACCAGGGCCTCCTTGGGGGCAGATCTCACACATAGCCCTTACTGCAGCTCTGGAGACAGGCAGAGGAACAGGCAACAAACAGATTTAAGAGAAGATCTGTTTACCAACTGTGATTTCAGTGCCATGGACAGAGTAGCACTGTTATAGAAAGCCACAGAGTTCACTGTGAACACAAGTTAGCGTCAGCAAACACTCCTCGACAAAGGCCACGTATATGACCCATGCTATCTTGGGCTACCATAGGCCTCTCTCCCACACGAAAACCCATCTAATGTAACACCAGAACAGAGATTAAAACTTCTATTTACAGACACAAAGCTGAGTTATGACCAACTGGGTATCATGCTTCAAACACACAACCCGCAGTTCTGCCTTGCTGAAGCATTTAGGAAAGCAGATGTTTCTCTCTTACTTTATGGCAGTAGTCACATATAAGACAGTTAAAAGCAAGAAGCATTGTAAAAAGGCCACAGGCTTACTGGGAGGGCAACAACACAAATAGCTCTCTAATGCTTTCAGCAGAGCAATGTGTGCCAGTGTGATGCTTCACACACAGGAGCAGATGTAGGAAAACCTCAGGCTAAAGAAGACTGTATACAGATAAGCACACACAAAGAGCTGCTTATTCAGGTCTCCTCCTCCTCATCTCTATGGAAAGTGGGAGGGAGGGCAAGCTTTCCAATTCCTGAGGCCCAATCCATATGCTCACTTGTCCCCCTGCTTGGAGAGGTGGATCTATGTCTGCCCCTTCAAGCAGAACTAATCCAACGGCCTGCTCCCAGTGCCCTGCACCCTCCTCACATCAGGAGCAAACCTCCACTGAAGAAGCATCTCCATCTGATAAGGTAGAAGAAAGGTAACACCACTTTAAAGAGGCAGGCAAGCTAACTCCCAGCTTAGATTCATTTCAGCACGAGGGACTGAAAAGCAGCCCTCAAACAGACCCTGACACATAGCAGCAGTGAGTGGATCCTTTTGGGGAGGGAGGTAACACAACCTCCTCTCAATCACACAGCAGGGGGAAGAGGAAAGAAAATACAGTTATTTCAGCAGGCTGCATCTGGAGGGCATCTTCCACAGCATTTCTTTACCCTGCTCTGCTTTCGAGCTGCAGAGACCCATCATTAGGACAACCCCAGCACTTCTGAAGGCTGAATTAGAGCAGGATCGCTGACACTCCCACAGCTTGGCAAGATCTGGCACAATCCTGCATTATGCTCTGCAGAAGATAGCTCCTATTTTAACCAGGTTATCTAATGCAAAGCTGGAGGAGAGACCTTTGACAAGGGCAAGTCCCTGAAAAACCTCTTTCAAAACTGACTTTCTACAACACTGGGCCAGTAACTGGTATTCAGAGCACACCAGAATTGATACCATGGTGCTAACGCAGCAGGTCCTGCTGCAGACAGAGGGCCTAATCACTGCCTACGAAGCACAGAAAATACAAAGTCGTGTGAACATCTATATAGAACAGAGAGTGAGCCTCCATTTAGCCATTAGCCGGTTTAGCTATATGAGCCAGAACCCATAGGTATCCCCAATAACGGGCTCAGCACAGGGCACTTCGCTGCAGCACACCTATTACAGACAGCTGCAGCTCTGAGGCCTTGTCATCCAGGTTACTGGCAAGGAAAAGGAGAGAAATGAGCAGCGAGCAAACGACACCATGGGCAGACAGCAAACCAGGCAGCAGCTTGGGAACACACCATGTTCATAAAAGCATAGGGCTGCCATCTATTTTATCTTGTCATCAAGCCCATGCAGGCCAAACAGGTAGAAAGAAGCAAAACACAATGAGCAATAGGTACTGGGCTCTGGGAAGCTCAGTGGAAATGCATCCCAAGAATGAGAGGTGACTCCATGCTCCTTATGCCCCATCCCTGGTACTGGTCGAGGCCAGGCTGGACGGGGCTTGGAGCAAGCTGCTCTAGTGGAAGGTGTCCCTGCCCACGGCAGGGGGTTGGAACTGGATGAGCTTTAAGGTCCCTTCCATTCCAAACCAGTCTCGGATTCTGTGATTCCTTAGGAAACACCATACAGGATCATAAAACCCCATCTAGATACACAAAGCCAAGGCAGTTTAACCTGGAGATGTAAAATGCTTTACATCAAGCGCTACGCAAAGGGGTTTTGCCTTCCCTGAGCAGAACAGAAAGGGCTGCAAGCAGCTCCCAACAATAAAGTCACTCTGTTTTGACTGGGCTGACATCACTGACCAGAACAAGTGCCAACCCGAAGAGCTGGATGTCTCCCCCACCGCAAACAACCCCGTATTCTGCAGCTGACAAGTGCTGGTTGTTGGGAAGTAGACATTAGCAGTTATGATGGAAAAATGGCTCAGAGAGAGATGATGCAGACTGTGTTCCTAAGAGAACTAAGCGAGCCTTTGTCATCTGAAACAAGTCTCATGAGGATGTTTCACTGCAAGTGTTTTAAACAAGGGTTCAGCAGTAACGTCATCCCATCTACCACCTACTCAGTTTAACTTCTAAATTCCCTACAAACCCATTCCAAAGGCCCATGGTGGAGAAAGACACTTATCCACACCTCCCTACTGGCATCGGTGTACACCTATTACTTTAGTTCTTCATTTACACCAGTGGGGAGATACATATGGGCTCCCTAAATGACACATTTGAACACCGGTGTTTTTAGAGCGAAGCATTGGCACACCAGAAGCATGATTCTGGGGGAGAAGGGCAAGCTCCAACACTTCTGGAGGCCTTCACCGTGCTTGTTCAGCTCTGCCTCACACCAGGAGATGGACATACATCCACTCCTGCTGTTTGCTGGCAGTTGAGGAGGTGAGGGAAGGGTGAACACGGAAGGAAGAGTAAGGAAAAGTTAGCTCAGGAAACTAGATTCCACTTAGGCAGCTCGCAGCAGAGCCTGCACAATCCCTACTTCACTGGAGAAGAGACAAACACATGAAAAAGGATTAACAGCAACTGTCCAGGAAAGGAAAGCTCATGGAAGAAACTTCTGGCACAGCTGAGAAATCAAGGTAAGGAGCAGTGAAGACTGCTTCACTGGGGGACAAGGGGCGATGACACAGCACCAAGTGTGTGAAAGGCAAAAGAACTGGAGCAAACACAACCAGGCGAGCGTGAAACAAAAACAGGATACACAGAGTGATTTAGAAATCCTCCTTAGGAATAAGCTGGTATCTAGCAGGCAAGCAATTGACTTTTGATGGCTTTAACCTTATTTCCAGAAGCCTGTTTCTATAGAAGCACAGCTTTTGAACTGCGTGTTACAGCTCCCTCCAAGGCAGTGATCAGTCTTGATCAAGGTCCACCAGTACAAGCCAGGGAGCAATAATGCTTACCAAAGAATGGGGAGGGCAGTCAGTCAATCACCAGGAGAAAAGCCTCCAGCATCAGCATTCCTAGTTGCGTATTAACAGCTTCTCTGAAAGGCAGTAATGCAGTTATGCCTGGACTGCAGTCATGTGCATCCAGACATGTGTCTTTTATAGGTGACAGACATGAGATCCTGCACCTCATGCACAATGTCCCACAGGAAAGAGCTTTCCAGTGCAGTCCATCCCATGTACTCCAGCAAAGCCACACTCTCCGGTCCATCCAGTGCTTCTAAAACCTAACACTGGATGTTATTTAAATACAGATATTTCTAACCATTCCTTGTATCTAAATCTTACAGCCTTTCAGCTCTTCCTAACATGAACTATGTTGAAAATACTATAAGAAACAATGGAAGTGATTAAACACCAGTGTGCAGCTGGTGATGGAGTGCTGCAGCAGAAATTGCATAATGAAATAAAAACTGTGCCAAATGGAGAAAGAAAGTCTCAGAAAAGTGACCCTTTCAAACTGAAACTATAGAACAAGTCAGATGAGTTTGGGAAGGGTGGAGCAGGGAGAAGGCAAGGGGAAATAACTCTAACAGGCTCAGCCGTGGAGCAGCAAGAGACGGGTACATGGCGCTTCACGGACAGGACATGCCCAGCAGAGCCAGGCTGCTTTGAGGGATTTCTAATTCTCACTCTGTCATCTCCAAGCAGAGAGGAAAACAAGGACAAGAAGGGACTGCAACAGTAAGTGCCCTGCAATCCATCTACTGTTATACACTGCGCTGAAGGCAGACCAACCCGAAGCAGCGCATATCCAAGGACTTCTTGCCACATCTACAGAACGCAAGCTCTTTTTGGGCAGAGGCCAGGGCCATGTGCCAGGAGCAAAAACATCACAAGCAAAGAACTACCAAACTCCTTAAGTGTAAAGAAAGGAATAACTGGGGAGATGGCTCAGGTGCTGCAGTACGAGTCTGCACTAACGTGAGTACTGAACGCTGAAAGACGTCTTTGCTTTTTTTGAACTCTGATCATGCACTGAGTCACCACACCAACTCCTACCTCTATTGTTCCCATAGACTACGCTGGAGCTGGATTAGCCAAGAGCAAACTAAGTGCCAGGCTGCCAAGCCCACCACCCTTCTCTTATAAGGCAATTCACAAGGATTTCAGTTACAGGAGAAACAAGCACAGTTCTGCACTGCAGATTTCACCTGAGGCTGCTCAAGTCAGCCACCAGCTCCTGCATTCAGGTTGCTGCATGGTGGTGCTGCGCTCTCCAGCCTGTCTCAGATGCTATTCTTTTTCATCCTGTGGTTGCAGATGTGTTGCCCCTCTTGCTCCTATGCTGGTTCTGTGCTGCGGAAGGCTGGGTTACCTTGCAGTTCATAGAATCACAGAATGGTTTGGGTTGGAAAGGACCTTAAGGTCATCCAATTCCAACCCCCTGCCATGGGAAGGGATGCCTCACACTAGACCATGTCACCCGAGGCTCTGTCCAGCCTGGTCTTGAACACTGCCAGGGATGGAGCATTTACCACAATGAAGAACTTGTCTAACTCTGGATATAAATACCTTTCAGATCTGGTTTTCCACAACTGTGACCAGCGAACAATCAAATGTGCTCTATTCATAAACAAGCATGGTGGCAACTTAACTAAGAAGAGCTCTTACCTATGGCATCCAGCTGGAGTTACAGGGGATGAGCAACGCCAAGCTGAGATCCCTCCGCATGACTAAGGGATAGAGGGCACAGAGCAAGGGGATGTTCAGGCCCATTAACAAGTCAACAGCACAGTAAAAACCACAGAAGTTAGAGGACCCCCCCCTCGACTCCCATGGCCTGTTCACCCATTGGACAAATCACTGTTCAAACTTCCCCTGTGGTTCTAACAGGGGAACTAAAGCTTCAGAAGGTCCCAAACACTTCAGAAAACCCCTAAGGTTTGTTCCATGCAGATGCTTCAAGATTGAAGTAGATTAACCTACCCTATTTCAGAGCCAATACGTATGTCTATCACACTGAGAAAGACTTTGCACTTCTGGTAGACTGCAGATGATAATGAAGAGTCGGTGATCAGCTGCTGCTGCTGCTGTATTTACAAACTTCCTTCATCCCCTAAAAGTTAGCTGGCATCTGAGAGACTCCAGATTCACCTTTTGCTGCCTAAATTTAAACCTCTAGTAAAGAAAGACAGCAATGTCAACTCCACCAAGGAGAAATCTGATCATATCCCTACCACACAGGGTGCAAGGCATGGCTACAACTCCACAGTGCAAGAAACCTGTGTTTGTAAACAAGATGCTCTCATAAAACCCTACCTTTCAAAACACAAAAATCCACACAGGGTGAGAAGAATCAAGACGTGGTCAACTCAATACCTGCGATAGCGTATCTGGAAAATGAGAAGCCTGAGGGGAATACAACACAAGACTACGAACAGCATCCCTAGCACAAGTGATGTACACAGAGACAAATCTTTTTGCCTCCAAGGCAGACTTATCGCACATGAAGACATATTGATGCCAGGGTAGTTAAGTGACTTTTTTTGCCAATATAAATCCTCTTTCAATGGGGAGAATTTGCCAATAGAGCTGTACCAGAGAAGTCTTTACAGTGCAAATTAACCTGCACACGAGGCCAAGTTCATTTCTGGAATAATTTCATTAATACTGTGTGATGTAACATCACTGCAATTTGACTCAAGTATGTTGAAGAGCCCTTCAGTAAATAAGCTGCCTGAAGTCAACCCTGGTGCTAAAAGTAGGTTTAGTTACCCAAGAGGTAACACCCTGCCGTGCTCAGACGTGTTCAGCTATGAGTCACTTCTATACAGCATACATTGAGTCAAAACCAATCTAACAGTCAAGGAGAAAGCCCTTTATATGTTAACAGCAGCTTTCTCATGATGAACACAGGTGCTTTATGATGGTTCCTTTACACGGGCACTGTTGAGCAGAGCAAACCAGGTCACTGGTTTTAAGGACAAGCAACAGATAGCTCTTCCTGAAGTGCCATCCCCTCCACTGATATCTCTCGAACTTGGGTTGTATCAGCAAAAAGACCACTCAGCAGAAGAGGTTTGCAAATCAGAAGAGGCTGCTGAGTAAAGCTGCTGCCCCGACTCATCACCATGCTGGTGGTGACGAGCTGGGGCTTCTAAACCCTCCCTGTCCCACAACGCCCTCCCCTTCTGCCCCAACGCTGGAGTGCGTCAGAGCTGGTGCTATGCTGGAGCCAGCACAAGGGGAGAGAAAAGGGTCTGAGAACCAGCAGTTAGAGTTGCTTTTGCTCCTCAGACAAATGCAGTTCTCCCAGACAGACCAGTATCCTGTGATACAACCTGTCCTAACCAGAGAAAGGTACTTCAATAAATTCCATCTTGGTTAAAAGCACAATATGCGAGAGCTCCACATTGTGCAGCAGTAGTCAGGGCTGGTTAAGCCCCTGTGACATGTCAGCACAGGCTCCTGCTGCTCCGCTGCCAGGAGTGGGTTTGTGAGGAGCAGAGAGTTTTTACCTCCTCTGTGGCCATCACTACGAGCTGTATTCAGGCACATTCCCTTGACTGTCCCCTACTGCAGGCAAATGATGTTGGAGATATATATGCAGCACTTCTGCAGGGAAGACAGCGTACAGGTTTGTTTTGAAGGAGCAGACAAACTTCAACAGAAAGCAGGAAAAGTCATTGCTATGAACCTCCAGCAGAAATGGACTTTAAAGAGAACCACGGCCAAACAGTACAATCAGCCAGCCCCTGTACAGCAGAAAAGCAGTTTTCAACAAAGCAGAAAGGCAGCAAATGTGAAAAACAGTCATAGGAAACACACTTCTCCACTATACAGTTTCCCCTGTGGCAAGGAGCACTGCAGGCTACTGAAGGTAAAGGATGTGCAGCCCTGCACTTGAAAGGAATTCAACATTTATGCAGATGCAATTGCCTCATGCTCCCGAAGTATGAGAGAAAACGTAACAGGCCTCTGGCAGAAGCCGGGAAAAGAGCTTTCCTACAGAGGGGCTACTGCATAATTAATGTGTAACAGAGGCAAGCAGACTGCCTCTGAACATCCCTTATTGCTTAACCTGGAAACAGGACACGGCACTAGCTGGAGCTGACCTGGTGCAGCGCTGGTGGAGCGAGTCTGCGTCAAAGAGTGACTGCTACCGCTCCGTTCCAGGGCAATGGAGCATCGAGAGATCTGGAAAGATTGCTGAATTATAAATATCCATCGTTCCTCCCTCATCCTGTGACACTCACGCAGAGCCTGGGCGATGATGGGAAGAGCAGGAACCAGCAACAGGAACAGAAAAAGCATGATGGAAACACGACCAAGCTGGCAACCCTCTCCCCAGCCTATAGCGAGCAAAATCCCACTGAGACCCAACCTCACCTTTGCTGTTTCAAGCATGGATAAAGCTTGAAAGAGCCTGATACAAGGCCAAGGAAAAAAGTTGTTCCCCAAGTTTTTCCAATGAAGCTTTCCCTTCTCCCACTCCTTTATTCTGATGAGCGATATTATCCCTTAAGGACTGGAAACTGAAGTGACTGCACAGAGAAGGCAGCAATTGGAAACCTTCAGCAGGCTTCGCTCTGGCCTCTCTGTTTCATACCCTCACACTCACAACTCCCATTTCAGGAGGAATGGAGACTCCAGCGGCAGGCAGGAGCGCAGGTAGGCATGTGCTGAGCAGTCCTTCATGTGCAGATGGCTGAGGAAGACTCTGTTGATCCCAATATCCATCAGGGAAACATCTTGCTGCAGTCATTTCACACAAAGGTTTACTCTGAAGCAAAATGGAGATATGAGAATACCCCAAACTGAAACCCTGAGGCCACATCCTATTGCGTTCCTTCATCTGCTTTTCCATTGCAAAGCCACACTGAAGCTTGGAAATTCCCCAAAGGCACTAAACAAGACCTTCAATTTCATTTTCTACATTGGGTACACTGAACAGCCTCATTGAGGCAAACACTCAGCTCTAGAAAGTGGCAATCCCCAAACAACTAATGATAGAAAGCTCTTTTTATTTCAAAGAGCACATTTCAGGCTCTGAAATTACCAACCACATGCAGGGTGATGGTTTCTGTAGGTCTCTAAAGCTACGCTTTATCAGTGCTGCAGCTTTCTAGCCCTTCCAGGACAGTAAATCCATATACTCTCTTCCTTCCTCCCACGTAAGCACGCTCAGTGCTCTCAGGCTGAACAGACAGGGCTCATTTCTTATTCAGAATATAGCACACGGCTGTAGAAGTATTTTTAGCTGCAGTCCCATCTCCTGCTACAGCACGGGACCTCCTTCAAGGCCTCCTCTCACCAATGAACTGTGATAGATTCAGCCAAAGGAAAGGCATAATCCTGCTCTCTTGCCAGCTCAGCTACTTTCTCTCCACAGGGAAGGCATCCGTTATACTGCCTGTATATGCTATTGCTTATCTAAAACATCCTGTCTCTTCCACACTTGCCTCCTCCCAATCCTCTATTCTTCATGTGCTTCCTCTTCATGTTCTTCTTCATTCCCATAACCTCATCCCATTTCCTCACCTAAATTGTACCGACTGAGCTACATGGGAGAAGCACGTGCAAATGACATCCATGAAGATCAGCAATTCTGAATCATGAAGAACAATTCCCTTTCTTGCTCACCAGATTAAAAATACCCCAAACAAGAAGGCTGTTCACGCAGTGAACACAGGCGTGTCTGTCCAGTGGGAAGTGCCTTTCAAACCCAGGCTGAGTCCCACTGTATGGTACCAGAGAGATCCTGATGCCAAGTCCGGAGTTGCGATAGCAATGTATAGCGTGTCTCCCAGAAAGTGCACTTGGCATAACATGAATAAATTGCAAGAAAAGACAAAGCCTCTCATCCTGCAGGGTCAGCAGCTGGTTCTGGGGTAGGGTAACACACCGGCCACGTGAAATGACACCTGAATCAACCACCTTTGTATCATGGATTACTGATAGAAAAGAAAAAAGCAGATCCAAACGTTGGTCCAGAACACTCCTAAAGGCTTCTGGTTTATTACACAAGTCATAGCTACAGAATAATTCCCTAGCCATTTCAGAGCAGAGCTGGCAGCCCACAGAGGATGCAGAACATATCCTGCTTGAGAAAGGGAGGCCTCATACAGAACCACATCCGTCTGTCTTTGCATAGACAAAACCCTACAGAGCCAAGCACAGGTGGATGCTGCAAGAGCTCACCATCCCACTCTGTAAGGCTTGCCCTGATGTGAGCTTTCTGATCTGAAGGCTCTTTCCATGCTACCAGATGTAGCTTCCTGCAATAAACCAGGAAATAAATCTGCACCTACCTCATTTATCCAGAAACTGGTACCAGAACAACTTGCCACTGGCAACTTCAGGCCTATTAAAATACCAACCACTGTGCAGCGAGATCACAGGCTCCCAGAGGCATGCATGAATTCCTCAGAAATACAGCTACCAAGCTAGAATCAACACATGGCAGTGCAAGAGCACAAAGAATAAACAGACTGGAGGCCATTAAGGCTTTCTCCTGTACTTCAGAAATAAACACATCTTAAAGGGAGGGAGGAAACCCTCTCCTACATACCTCTGTCTTCAGCTAGAGCTGGTGGTATTGCCACCCCTCAAACCAAATGGACCACATGGCTCCAGTCTCAGTGTAGAACATTAATTTCTAACAAGTCATTTTTTGAGCCAACAGCTGCTCAAGTCACACAGATAAGGCTGTTGCTAAGAATTAGCTCTTCAGAATCAGGGATGAGAAGGGAAGTTTGTAAAGCTGGCTGTAGGCAAACGTATTTACTGATGCTGTACACACAGCCCATCGGTTACAGGGCTTCACATTACAGCTGCTAGTCAACAAAGCAGCCCCCGCCTGAGCAGCAGCAGGCAGAACAGCAATAAGAGCATGAACAGAGACTGTGTTTTACTCAACAGGATACAGCCCCCATGGCAGGAAAGTTTTAATGTAACTCAGTCTGTCTTGTGACAGGCTCTGACATGGTGCCCAGCGACAGGAAGAGGCAAGTCTGGCACGAAGCAAATCAACCCACCCCAAAGCTGCTGCGGTCAGACCCTGCAGGTGAAGCAGCTCAGAAAAAGCAATAGATATGCTCTGCAAACTCAAATTGCAGCTTAAGAGCATTTGTGCTCAGGATCCTGCAGTGCTGTATCACTTCTGCACCTTCTTCCAACACCCTCACCTTGCCAGAGGTTAAACCTCATCCACTGCTTCTGCTCTCATTACTTTGACCTACAGTTAGCTACCCTCTTCTCATTTTTGCTGTTCAGTTTCTCTGTGTTTGGCTCTGAATGCAGGCAGTGCAGGTACTATGCCTTAACATATCTGGAAATAGGTTATGCTTTATTGCATACTGTTTCTGGAGGCTGCATTCAAACACCTTCTCCCTTAACACCCCCAGCCCACTCCTGTGGCTGCAGCCAGGAAAGAAGGATGTTGGTACATGAAGCTGCTCCAGAGCATTAAAATTCACTCTCTTGATCTGTATATTAAGAATAGATGTACACATAGGGAAAGTCTATGTTTTCAGACACATTTGCAACAAAAGCACTTTTAAAATACGTTATCACACCAAGTGCTCAGCAGACATTGCACTAAAGACAAGCACATGTTGTCCTAAAATACGGAACTGGGAGCACAGTCAGAGCCACAACCATTTCTTCCTCTGGCAATTCCACTCAAATGAAGATGCAAAATTCATCCATTCAGGGATCCTCTCCTTTCACTACAGCTAGTTATCTTTCCTCTTGGGGATGCTGACTCTAGAAGAAACTATTTAGTTACCTAACCTTTGTTTCAAGGCAGACAGTGGTGAAGATTTAGATCTCAACTGGGCTGAATCAGTCCTTTAGTCTCCAATTAATGATTTTCCAGTCTGAAAGAGATAACCATGGTGAACTTGAAGGATCCTGTAACACCTGACACAGTGACTATTTATGTAAAGACAGTGAATTAGTTGATTTCTAACTCTCACCATTGAGAGCCACAGTCTGGAGGTGGTACAAGTTGCACCTCCCTCAGCAAAGGTTTGTGAATCACCAGCTGTGTGTTAGCAGGACAACGCTTCTCCCCTTTTATTTATGTCTTACAGAAATGAAAGAGTTGTGTATACCAACAGTGATGCTTTGCATCCTGCCAGCAGAGGAAAGCAAGTAGCTTTAGGTCTGTACCTACATGAGGATGACAAAGCCACACTTACGCAAAAGCTGACCTCAGTCCACAAGGAGTTATCAGAGTGAGGTGGCTCCCCAAGTATCAGCATTTCCTTTGGCTCTCTAGATGCAGCTTTACACCAATAAAAAGGAAAAAGGCAGTGCAGGAAGTGGCCTTTCACACTTACTCAATTAAGTATTTGAAGTTTAAGAATATGCTCAGTTCAGGCTCCAGCACCCAAATACTTCAAGATTAGACCACCCTAAGAGGGTCAGCCCTTCCCAGCTTGAGCCTGCAAGCACACAGCTGCTGGGATGCAGGAGATAAGCTACTTCTTTGGTTCAAACTGGTACAGGAGTGCCAGGATCAGAAAAGCAAGACGAAATGCCAAACGCACTGGGAAAAGCATAATCCCAAAGGAAATACAGTCTGAGATGCCTTTAGAAGAATGAGGAAGGTGGTAAATGCCCTTAAAGTCACTCAACTCATGCATAACAGTCTTTCCTCTACAGTCAGCCAGGGGCTTTCAGAGTACAATCCCTTCCTTCAAATCCAGGAATACCAGAGTGCTGGCACAATAACAGAACAATGCAGGATGAAGTGTCAGGAGTCCGTGGATAACACCTGGCTTCCCACTGCCTTCACATCACACACCAGTGGCGCTCGCTGCCAGCACGCAGCCAGAAATCAATCAGTGCTGAGGTAAAGAGCATCTGGCTGTCACTCAGCATTATCTGACACCGTGGGCAGAAAGGGAGGGAATTTAATCAAGTCTTCCTCTTCTGTTATACCCAAAGATGTACATGTGCGTACTACATCAGCCTGTAGCTTCAGGCTCTCATTTGGATAACCAGGCTCCCGCCTGCAATGAGCCAAGGATCCAAAGCCTCCTGGTGAGCTTCTCATATCATCTCTCTAGGAACAAAAGACATCCCCCCAAAAATAAAACCCCTTCAAACTGGTCCAACACGAAGCAGCCCATCTGCTTCACAAAAACGGTTGCCATGAATACATCCCTGCTGCTCCGTGCCTGCTATTTTTAAAGCTACTCAGGAGGCAGCTGAATTCACTGGCGGTTGTGCTATTTCAGTATCTAGATTAATGCTATTCAAGGAATATATTGGGGAAATACAGCACCTGCCTGGCCTATACCTGCCTCAGATGCATTTTCAGGAGACCAGGTTCTGTGATCCAACAGCAGGGTGATAAACCCGCAGACAATAGCTGCTCTTCACACAGAGCACTGTAAACTGAATTGCGTCTTATCCCCAGAAGCCCCACTGGCGCATAAGGAGACTTTACAAAGGGAGGGAAAAGGACAAGCAGAAGGATATTTCAAAAGCAACTTCAGTCATGAATATACCCATGGTTTAGTGCAAGGCCTGAGCACAGCAAGTGCAGGAAAAAGGGTACGCAGCCTGCAAGACAAAAAGAAACCAAACAAGAAAACCCCAAAGCTGAATGTGCTGACAGGACCTGGACCTTTTCCAGACTGCCTCAAATTCCTGAGAGTTAAGTCTTAATGCATTTCAGGCAGGTTCCCCTGTAGCCAGGCTGCTTTGTCCCAGCCTGGGCAGAGGAGGTGTGAGCAGCTCCCAGTCCTGGCCAGGTACGCGAAACCCAGGCTGCAGTGGACTTGGGACTGGGATGGGCTGATGGGAGCTGGCAGTACAGCCTCCCACTTCACAGGCCAAATCAACCTGGTGCCACCCAGCAACATACTGAATAGATCAGATCCCCACCTCTCACCACAGACATGCAGAGCTGCTAAGTGTTTGCAAATAACCTGAAAAATCTGTCTCTGGAGATCCTTATTTTATCACTCTTCTTTCCACATCATAGGTCACTTAATCCAGAGCAAAGAAAACTGATATAGTGTGTCCTATGAAGGGCTCCTACACCTACCTCTTCCCTCTCCATTGACAGACTCCAAAAGCCATGGGACACCTTGTGAGATCAATTCCCTGCAAACTCATGGGCAGATACAGGTACTGGTCTTCTTGACCACAGCTGCACACCTCTTGTTGCCACAGACTGCAAAAGCAGCCCAAAATTGATGGCAGAGCAAACACCAGACTCTTTTTTCTATGTAAGCAAATCACATAAGATGACCTGAAAGACACTGCACAACCTCAAACACATTCAGTTCTGGAAGTGATTGATTTCAGAGAAACAATCACAGATCCCAAATAACGTACAGACTTCTAACACAACACTGACGAAGCATCTCCTTAATCCTTCCCCAGATACAAAGAGCATCAGAAGGGTCATGGAAACGACCAGAGGAGCACACAGCAGAGCCAAGACATCATCTGGGAGCCTTTCCACACAGTAATTCATCTCCTCAGCATTCCTGGAAATTCATCCTCCTGAAGTTTCTCTAACTGCAACAGGGGAAAATATTTGGAAGAGGTCAAACGACTCAATACCATTGAGACCTGTAACTTTTCAGGCAGGAACAGGTTTCCATGTGCTTTCAGTTACAGTACAGACAGGTTAGGGGAAAGGCAGCAAACCTAACAGCCTACTTCCCCTTTGCTCGTTTATAAGCAACCAAGGCAGTTGAGAGCGATGTATGTGTTTGGTTTGAATTACAGACAGTTTCACTGCTGGAACACATCTGCAACGCACTGTGCTGAGTGAACTGCTGAACCCCAGCCAGCTCACAAACAACCCAATGCTGGCAGCAGCAGCAAACCCCACTGATGGCTCCTAGAAGCTGCTTTTAGGGACAGTAAGGAGAAGGAGATGGATATTTCTCAGCACAGGCTTTTCCCAAGACACCCTCCAGTTCAACTCAGTTTATTATGGCTCCAGGAAGCAGAGGGGTTAATTTCTTTCCAAGTTCACATACTGTTTGAATTCCTTAGATAAGCTGCTTCCACCAAAGGCAAGGATCTAGCCTCAGGGGAGAACACTGTAAGGAAAAGCTCTTTTGATAGATTTTCTTCAAAAGAGAAATTAATTCAAAGCCCATTTTTGGAGGTTGTTCCAGGCCTACAGCTTCAGATGAGGCTGCACTGTGCCTCTGGAGTTAAAACCAAGCTTTGAGTAATGCCCCACCACTTCTATGTGCAAGACACAAATGTTTTAGGTTTGCACAATAAAAATCTCCTCTCCTGAAATGAGAAAGCTCTGTTTGCAACACCACAAAGAGGAAAACCAGACCAAAGGAAGCTTTAACTCTGGGATAAAGCAGTTGACAGCTAGCACAGACTACTCCTGTCCCTTTAAAACTGAGCAGTCACTCGGAAAAGCAAAAAAACAAGTTCTGAAAGCCACTGAAGGCTTCCTTCACATCTTGAGGCAGAAAGCAAGCAAGTCTGGGCTGTTCTCATATTCATGTTTGCATACTGCTGGTGATAATCTATGTGCACAGCTGGAAACAAAACAAGTTTTTGTTAGCAATTAGTAGCAGGAGGGGGGACAGACCTGCCTGAAGGAGGCAGAGGAATGCCAATACCTGATGGAAGAACGCTGAAAGATGTGCAATGTGACAGATCTCATACAGAAGAAAACAGCGCATCTCTAAGCGTGGGAGATGCAATGGTATCAGTTCAGGGAGATAAACTGTGCGTTTACCACAGACAACTTTGACTCCAGGCAGCAGTTTTCCCTTGCACATCAATTTGTAATGCAAAGCAAGCTACTTCTACTCTTACCAAGAAGAGAAATTCAGAATCAAAGGAGGAAAGCAAAGTTGGGATGGGCTGATTTGCTTAGACAGTTTTCAACAGAGTTGAGTTTCAAGTTAGGCATGAGAGCAATAAAGCACAGGGTCTGAAATAGAGTGTGAGAACTTGGGCAAGGACAAGGGGGGGAAGATAGGATTTCATCCAAAATAACCCCCAGACCCTTCCAGGGAAGCAACTCCTGCTCCCCCCCAATGTCTCTGAAAAATGCAATCCAGCTCTGATCAGCCAACACCACCCAGGTTCAGAGCTCTCCAGCTATGTACTGTGAGAATGATGTGGCATGTGGGGCCCTATAACACATCTATTAAAATCCCATCAAGGGGTAGGCAAGTGGTAGCCATATGCTAAAGCACTCAAGTGAAGAACAACCAGGAGAAGGAGGACAGCCAGGAAGCAAGCATGCAAGCAGCTTCTTACCTGCTGGATAAGCTAGCAAAGTCTCCTCCATCTAGCAGCCTGATCTTGCAGAAGAGAACCCCATTGACGAAGGGGACAGCAGTCAGCTCTTCTAGAGTGAAGCTTGTCTGAAACTTGAATTTCTTCTTTTTCATCAGGAAAGCCATGGGCAAATTCAGCGTGGCAAGCCCAGGAATCCCAAACAAGATGAGGGAGGAGCAGCTCAAAACACACACAGACAAGCAGAGAAAGGGCACTCGTTCCGGGAGCGCAAGCAGGGAGTAAATTCCAGTTCAGTTACAACGAAGGCCCAGCTTCAAACACACAATCCTCTTCTCTTTGGTGGTCGGATCTGGCTGTGGGATCATCGCCACGGCAGGCTTCAGGTGAGGAGGAAGAGGTAAGATTAAATCTCTGCAACATCTCCAAGAGAAAAGGGAGGGAGAGAAGTCAGTCTCAGCTCCAGACCAGCAGGAGCTGTCCCAGTTAGAGGCTGCAGTGCTCCGTCTTCAGCACAATCCCTCCAGAAAGCATCTCTTCTGAGAAGTCATCTCGAGTCTCCAAAAAAGCTTTATGTCTGTGGGCAGCACATTCAGAGAGCTTCCAGTTTCTATCTCCTCCTCTTGTGCAACTCCTTGGTACAGGTCTTCGGGTCAGCCTTTGGGAGGGAAATGAGTAAATTAGTCCCAGCCAGTCTCAGGCTCCTCCTCCTCTAAAACCTGTTTGGATGGGTAATATTCACTCCAGACTCATACCATTCTTAAGAGGTATGGCCCCAATTAGCCTGGCCCCAACATCCTCTTCCCCCTTTTTGCCTAGAGCAAGCTTCACTGTTGTCATCCCCTTGTAATTTCTGTTTTGCAAAGTAGCTAATAAAAATCTGCTCTATTTTCACCCATCATCTTTAGGAGCAGTTTACAGAGCAAGGTCAGTCTAACATGATTAAGTAAAAGCCATCTCAAGAAACACAAAAACCTGTTTCTTTTCTGCATTTCCAGCCAGCCCTGAGTATCTGACCTGTATCTTATGAACTGCAGAAAGCAGCAGAGAGGGGACAAAAAGCAGCAGTCTGCTCCAGATTACACAGCATAACAACCGAATCAGGTCATGTGGCTGTCCAATAGACAGGCCCACCGAGTCTGCTGCCTTCCCCACGCACTAGGTCCACACTAAGCCATGCCCTGAAAGGGCAGTTTTGGGGCTGGAGATGGTAATTTCATCACACATTTACACAACACCTAAGCCAGGGAGGCAAGAGCTGAATAGCATCCAAAGGGATGAGGTTAAGAACACCAGGCAGTAAACAATCCGTGCCAATATGAAGAATTAATGACTGCAAACCAAGGCAGGCAAAACTCCTGCAGCCTGTAGGGGAGTGTGGTTAAAGCCCCTCCCCTGCTTGGGCAGATTCGTGACTGCTCTGCACCACCATGCGCTGTACCTGCCCCCTCTGCCTCTGCACTGAGCTGCTGCTGGGGCTCAGCCTGCCCCCCAGCCACCGGGACTGTGCACCGAGCCGGGGACAGGTCTTGGCCTGCCTCTGGGCTCCGTGGACCACACACCAGGCTGCACCCAGGTCTCAGACTCTACCCCAGCCCCAGGGGCCATACACTGAGCCACGGCCAGCCCTCAGCTCCGCTCCCAGCCCATGCACCGAGCTGCAGCCAGGTCTCAGCCCTGTTCTCAGCCCATGCACCGAGCTGCAGACAGGTCTCAGCCCTGTTCTCAGCCCATGCACCGAGCTGCAGCCAGGTCTCAGCCCCGCTTCCAGCCCATGCACTGAGCTGCAGCCAGGTCTCAGCCCTGTTCTCAGCCCATGCACCGAGCTGCAGCCAGGTCTCAGCCCTATTCTCAGCCTGTGCACCGAGCTGCAGCCAGGTCTCAGCCCCGCTCCCAGCCCATGCACTGAGCTGCAGACAGGTCTCAGCCCTGTTCTCAGCCCATGCACTGAGCTGCAGCCAGGTCTCAGCCCTGTCCTCAGCCCATGCACTGAGCTGCAGCCAGGTCTCAGCCCTATTCTCAGCCCATGCACTGAGCTGCAGCCAGGTCTCAGCCCTGTTCTCAGCCCATGCACCGAGCTGCAGCCAAGTCTCAGCCCCGCTGCCGGTCCTCAGTCACAAGCTGCCCTACGGGAGGTCTTAGCCCGCTTCCCAGCCCCTTCCACCGACCTGCGGCCCGGTCCCGGCCCGGTGCCTGCCCGGCCCTGCTCCTGCCCTCTCCTCACGGCCGCCGCAGCCGCCGCCGCCGCTCCCCGCCACAGCCGCCTCTGCCAGCGCTACGCCAACTGCGCCCGCTACGCCAACGCCGCAGGCAACCCAAAGCAACGCAACGCCACCAAGACGCTTCGAGAATACCAACCCGACGCTATGGAACCCCTCCCTCCTCCCCGGGGAGGGAGACGAGGAACACGAGAGCGGCGCCATCTGATTGGACCAGCGGCAAGGAGGCGGGACGAGAAAAGCAAGGCTCTGATTGGCTGTTCCGGCACGCGGCGGGGAACAGAGCGCGGTGATTGGAGGAGGAGGCTGTCGGTTGGGATAAGCCCCGCCTCCTGGCTGAGGCGGTGGGCTGGAAGAGGGAGGTAATGGGGGTGCCGAGGAGTGCCCTCAGCGGGTGCGTGGCGGGGCCGCTGCTGCGGGGTCGGTGGTGTGGCTGCGGGCAGCGGGTCCTGCGGCTTTCCCCCCCCCAGGGTGTCCCATAGCCCCCGCTGGCACCGCAGCGTGCGGGGCTGGCTGAGGGGAGGGCAGGCCTCGGCCGCTGGGGTGTCGCTGTCCGCGCTGAGGTGGGGGGGGAGGCGGCGCTGACAGACGTGGTCGCTGTGGGCCGCTTCGTCCTCCCGCAGCGCCTCCGGGTACCGCAGAGCGGGGTATGGGTTAGGCTGAGCCGGAGGGAGGCCGTGGCACCGCACGGGCAGCGTGGGGCAGGGTCTCACCCTGAGATGTGGCGACCAAACGCAGCTCCGTGTTACTGCGTGCTGCTGCTGGGATCCCCGGTCAGGCAGGATCCAGCGTTTAAGGGCATCAGAACAAGATGTCTCTCTTCATCCCGGAGGAGTTCACAATCATCAACGTGATTTGCTTGGGTTTTAAGTTAGGGATGTGCCCGAGAGTCTCTCTGTGGCAGAGAAGTTGAGGCTCATATGGGAGGGACTTTTCCCAGGGATGGTTTGCTGGTGTCTGGCAGAGCTTGGATGAAAGCCTGGGAATCCTCTTTGCCAGGCTCTGATGCCTGGGCTCTTTGCCTTTAATCTTTGGCATCTTTGCAGGCAACATCAGAGCTATCAAGTAATTGTACCCCAATGTGAGCCATAAGACTGCTGGGAAAAGTACAGGGCTACATCACTTGTTTGGAAGTTAAAACCTGCATTAAGGCAATTGCTTTGTATTTGTTGTGATACCAGGTTAAGCAGACACACAGGCTTTGGGCTGGGAGCACATTTCATACTGGTTAAGGCATCACAGTCTTCCCATACAATAGTGTTCGTGGAGGCTGCTTATAAAGGTAGGGCCTGAATCATTAAATCCATTGATATCTGGAGGCATTGCTAGAGATGAGCTGGGGTTTTATTGCTTTCTGTTTCTCAGTTTATTGGGATAGAGCGCAGCCTGCTAAATATTTAATATCCGCCAAGCTGGGATGCTGAACGCTGGAAGCAGCTGAAGAATGCAGCGTGGTCCCTCACACATCCCATTCCCTGAGCACACTCTGACACACGTGTCCATCTTTCCCTTCCATCACTAGGATAAGGACAACTGAGCCGTGTGTTTGCGGCGTGGGAGGAGGCTGTGTGTTATCTGGGATGATTCACTCTGATAAATTACCTCCTCGGAGGCCTGCTCTTGTTTATAGCAACAGCCTCAAATGCTAAAGTTGACAGAGATTTTCATCCCTGCTCTTCTCATGCATATTTACTCGGCAGTTTTACCGGAACCATCTCAAGCAAACCTCAGTGTGTTTGTGATTAATTGATTAATGTGACGGATGGTGAAAATAAAGGCGTTTGGAGAGGTGCCCACTGAGCTGCTGAGCAGTGTGTAATAGAGCAACTGGAGCCGGAGTCTCAGGGGTATGGATATTTTCCTAACAAACGCAGTCTCATGACTTAGAGATTAAATCTTGATGAGTCTGAAATCCACCCTGTTGATTTTTTCTCTGTTTATGCTGCAGGATTGTTTCTGGGGAAATCCACATTGGTTTAAAGGGACAGTGCTCCTGATCCCAGAGTGGGTGAGTTACTCTGAGCCCCACAGCGCAGGGTATCCCCATCTATCCATCATCCCACTGGCTTTATATTACTTTCCAAGCCATCCACTAAGGAGCTGTGTGTGTATGTGAATAGGGCACTGACATATTGATTCTCCTTCCCCCAGGCTCAAATGCTGTTGATTTCTCCTCTACCTCAGCCCCGCTGGTCCCACCTCACCTCTGCTCCCTGAACCTCAGCTCCATGCTCTCCCTGACCTAAGCCTTTCCTGATGCTGCTCTCCAGTTGCTGCCACCACTTCCTGAGTTTTTGCTGGCTCAGGGCATTGTTTTATCAGGCTGGGATAGTTTTATCAGTCTGGGCTCTGCAGTTAAGCCCAAGCCTCACCTCTGCCATCATTGGCAAAGTGTGTCACACCAGCAAGGGGCTGGGATCTCTGCTCTGCTCACCTTGGGGCTGTGACTGTGCAGGACCAGAGATGGTTTTTCTTGCCTCCTCTCTTTGAGGACTGAGATAAAGCAGCAGGGGTAGAAATAAGGCAAGATGAATTTTGGAAGGGACAAAACACAGTGAGGTGAAGCGAGATGGATTCTGTAACGCACTTGGTGAGCTATCAAATCCTCTCTGTTAACCCAGGGGAATCCCAGATCCATGAGCAGATCATCAAGCCCTGCAAACTACATCATCAGCATCTTCCTCGGGAAAACATCATCGTGTTAATCCATTTGTCCTGGCAGCCAGATGATTGAAGTTTGGAAACTAAATGACACGTTTGCTGCAACAGCATAAACGCAATAATGGCTCTCCTCCATTACGCTTGTAACCTGGTTGTAATGGCTTTAATGAGCTTTCAGCCTCGTCAGCCAGAAAGAAAGATTATCACACGTTGCTTTATATTATAATGTGTCCTTCATGCTGCTGGTGGCTGAGTACCTGCAGTCACCCACTGCATGGGGTGCCCATGGTGGGTGGGTGCCTATCCCAAGGCTGGGGGGCTCCCAGAACGGGGCAGGACATGGCAGTGGTGTGAGCCCCATAGGCTGCTGGACACCCTGTGAGGGGAACAGGTACCTGTCCCCATTACACAGGATTATCCTATGGTGTGGAGTTACTCCAACCATGTGTCTTCTGAGCTTAACTTAATAACAGGCTACGAGCTCTACTTTGATGTGCTCCTGTTTTTCACTAGTTCCATATTTAACTGAACTCATCATCATAAACTGGAACTGTTTCACTTTCAGTGCCAGGCTGGGTTTCCTGTTGGACTGGCAAAGGTCACACCTGCATGGTGGGTTTCTCCTGGGATGGGGGATCCTGTTATCGACCAGGACAAAGGGAGCACAGGAATCTGGAGCTGGTGGATTCCTTTCCCCAAACATGTGGCCAGACCTGTAAATCCAGCTGCCTGCCTTTTTCTGTTTACTGGTTTCCATGTCTGCTCCAGAATGTCCTGGGAATGTGTGGCAGGACTCTCTGCTTCTTCCTGGGAAGCCTGTGGGTGGAACTGGAGCTAGTTTGCCCCTACCAAAACCTGCCTGTATTTATTAAACATCATCCTGTGTCTGTATCCTGGGTATTGCTTTGGTGCTCTGCTGGCCATGGGCTCTCGCACTGGTTCTGTACGTCTGGCTGTGCCCCACAAGTGCCGCTGTTACCGCAAACACAGTAGAAACTACTGTTAGTTGTGGTTCCACTCGACAGGGCAAACTCTAATTTGGGATCCCAGCAACAGAATAACAGAAACTGTCCCTGCTGGGGCTGGGCCTCTGCTGTGGGTTCATCACCTCGCAGAGCTGGGTCCCAAGGGCTCATGAAAACTCAAAGAGGGGAGATTGAGATGAGCTCTTGGGCAGAAGCTCTTCCCTGTGAGGGTGCTGAGGTGCTGGCACAGAGAAGCTGTGGCTGCCCCATCGCTGGCAGTGTTCAAGGTCAGGTTGGACACAGGGGCTTGGAGCAAGCTGCTCCAGTGGAAGGTGTCCCTGCCCTTGGCAGGGGTTGGAACTGGATAAGCTTTAAGGTCCCTTCGAACACAGAGCATTCTATGACTCTGCTATTAAACACTTCAGTTTTCATGCTTAACAGACCACACGTGCTGACAGTACCTGCTGGCAATAACCTCTTAGATGGCAACAGGAAAAAGACAGAAAAACCCCAGAAGAATGCTTTGCCAAAACGGGCTTGACAAACTTTAAAGGCACGCTGGAGGAGGTGGAGGTAATTTGGGTGAACATTAGGTGATTTCATTCTGTCCCTCGGCAGGGATCTGCTCCAGGACTGTGATGTAGCTATGGCAGCATGCTGCACTTGTGGGATGCCCATCTGTTTATGTATGGTTTTCTTAAGAAATAAAGTTAAAACCTGTCCCTTTGCTTATAATTAAAGAATTAATTGGGTTTTTTTTTCTTGTGCCTGCCCATTCAGTTCTGTAATGAACTTATCCCAAAGAGAGACATGAGATCCCCACATCTCAGTGTCCTCTGCCTGTGTTTTCAGAAGCAGAGGGACCCAGTTTGTGTTCCTGGGCATAGAACCACAGACTGGTTTGGTTTGGAAGGGAACTTAAAGCCCACCCAGTTCCAACCCCTTGCCACAGGCAGGGGCACCTTCGACTTCGCCAGGGTTCTATGGGTACCACTGTTCCCCATCACTAGGCTCTGCCCGTTGAACTTCTCCCTCTCCAGGCTCTCAGTCCTGAAGAGACTTATCAGCGAGAGGAAGAAGCAGGATCACAAAGTTCTGGAGGACCACGGTCATTTCATCCTGCCAGGCCCCTGCAGGGCTTTGCTGCGGCTCAGGATCCCCGGAGGCCGCCTTGCCCCGTTGCACAGTGCCATCTCCTGGAGAACCGTGCCTGAGCTGCACACATCACGGATCTGCTCCTGAAGCAGCAAGCGGAGCTGCAGCTGGAGGTGCTGCCTCTGCCACAGGGGTTATCTCCGACCCACAGGCAGCCTCTTCCTCACCTCCTCCGGCAGGTACAAAGGAAGCTGCTCACTACCTGCCTGCTTGCTCTCTCACCTCCGGGGTACCCTGTGACAGAGCATCCCTGCTCTGGATGCCAAACACGAACCCCTAGGCACAAAAAGAACAGTAAGAGAGCATGGATGAACGTCTTTAGATGTTAATCCTTAGCTTTTGTTCAGCTTAGGCACCAGTTTCCAGTTGTACACACTGTGTATACCTTCACCCTGTACCTGTTCCTCCTGGTTGCAACTTTAAGGGACACTTTTTTTCCTCCCCAAATTTGATGACCTGGTCATGAGCAACAACCAAGCCCCTCATCACAGTGCTCACCCCGTATTTAAAACATTGCTACATCTTTTTTAATGACACAAAAACGTGTACGGGGAACTTGGGCTGAGTGCTGCTGCCTTGAGTAAGCTCTATTTTTAACCTGAAAAGACAAGGAAAATGGGTGGTTCCAAGAGCAACACGTTTCAGTCCCATGAAACACAGCTGAAGTGCTTAGTCACTGAAAAAATGCACTCTGCAATTGAAAGCCAATGGCTGCTGCTTCATGCATCAGTTTAGGCTGTTGGGGCATCTTCTGAGCAGTTGGTTCAGTAAACTGTGCTACACAAGAGAATAACCAGTGCTCCAAGGTAAGGCTTAAAAGGTGCTGTTTGTAAAGACCATAATTAGGTAAATACAAGGCCATAAAGTTCACAAAGGAGAGAAAAAAACCACCCTGACCCGTGGCTGTTCACAGCTTTGGCCTTTTCTCTGTGTTGCAAACCTCACAAACTCCTTTTTGCCAATGAACTGAAGCAGCCTGTTTACCAAAAACGTATTTCTTTTAATTAAAATTCGTATCTGGAAAGGAGAAATGACAGAAATGAGGTAAATCAACATGGAGAACAGGAGGTTTCACTCGAAAAATAAGGTTCAATTGAGCAATTGATTTGATTCCACAAAGTCTGAGAGGAAGAGACTGGTGAGTGTTCCTGGTGGGGATGACTCAGTGAGATGTCAGTGCCAAAGGGTCGGGAGCCTTTAAACCCTTCTCACTGCACTGTCCTGTCCTGCCCCACCAGATTGCAGAGGACAGGAGAATGAGGAGAGGCCAGGGACAGGCAGTGGCTCTAACCAGGGGTCCCCATCAGCATCTCCTCATAAAAGGCTGTGTAAAGGTTTCATTTGATTGTGCAAATTCACTCCCTCCTCAGTCCTTGCTCATCTCCCAGCCCTAAAGGAGACTTAACAGCAAGCAAATACCAGCTCTGAAGAAGTTTCATTTCAAAGTTAGTACCTGGCATGCAACAAGCTCATTGAACGTGACACACTTCGCAAGGGACAAGAGTTACGCTTCCTTCTTTTTCCTTCTCCTTTGACATTTGCTTCAATGCATGTACGAATGGAGCTTTTAATCTCAAGTTTATGGAGTTACTGCAAGGTTGCAAGAACCACATTGACCATCCTGTGGAATGAAGCTTTCTCACTGAGGACCTCTCAAAGTGGCTGCTGGGATGTTTTACCCTGTATCACAGAAAGGAAAATAGTGAGGGGAACTCCATGCCGCTGAAGCAACTAACAAAGAGCTGTACTCGCTTCCAGCTCCCCACAGGTACAGAACAACCTTCACCACCAGCAGCAGAACCAGGGCACACTCCAAAATTCACCCAATTCAGTCAGTGCCTGACAGACTCCTAAAGGCTGGGAATTATTGCGAGGCTGAGGCTCTGTGGTGCAGGTCCACTTTGATGGATCAAGGCATTATGGAGTGACAGAGATAGAGCTTTACCTGTTACACCCACCCAAGAGAAACTCATCCAGGCTCCTGTGCATTAAGCTGAGACAGGTAAGACATGGCTGCAGCACATATCCCAGGGCAGAATCTGGTAACCAAGGCATTTTCATCCCATCTGCCAAGTTTGTAGTGAAATTCCATGACCACACGCAGATAGAACATGAGCTGAATGCGCTATCTGAATCCCATTTGTATCCTCAGGGGATGCAGGTGGGATTTCAACCGCATGTAGGCTTGGCACTGGTCTGCATGGGCTGGATGTCACACTGCAAGAGCAGTATCCATAACTCTCAGTGCAGAGAGAAGGCTGCACCACTTCTGGTACCACGTTTCCACTAAGTGCTTTCAGCAAGAGACAGGAACTCATTCACTACCACGCATGGTACCTTGGTAGCTGCAGTGCCTTGATGCCATAAGGCTCTCCATGTTAGAAGTCAGTTAAAGGCTGTAGATCTTGTGAGAGAGGGAAGGACAGAGGTGCCACACTGAGGAGAGGGATTTTCAAACAGCAGTTTAAAAAATAACTGTTTTTTTAATAATAACTCTATTGTTTGAGGAACTAAAGCAACCAATGGTAAGTTCCTGGTTTATTACACATCTTGCTATGGCTCTCTGAGGAGTCTGAAAAGGCAGATTAGCATAAGATTAGCAGAGAAAGAAAGCTGTTTAGGCTCAGACTCCAAGGCAGGCCATGTCACACTGGCACCCCCGGGTCCTCCAGCAGCACAAGCGGGCTTTTTTCCCAAGGCAGATGTCCCATGGAATAGTTTAGGTTGGGAAAGCCCCGTTACAATCACTGTGTCCAGTGCTGCCAAGTCCACCACGAAACCACATCCCTAAGTGCCACATGAACACGTCTTGGTGTCTCCACCACTTCCCTGGGCGGCCTCTTCCAGTGCAGGACAAGGCTTTCCATGAAGAGATTTTTCTCTCCAATAGCCCACCTAAACCTCCCCTCCCATCCCTGTTTCCTTCACTGGATCATGCCATCCTGCTGCCCCGTCTGGCTGGGGTCAGTGGTGACCGACGGGCTGGGTGTATTGCTCTGCAGGAACCGACGGAAGTCCTTGATCATGGGGCGGAGGACCTGGATGAGGGCGCTCAGTGCTGCCTGCGTTCCTTCCATGGCTTGGGCCTGTCGCTCCTGGGCACACGCCTGCACCTCCTGAGAGCGCCGGATCATCTGAAGCAAGTCATTCTGCTGCTCCAAGTGCTGGGCAATCTCCTTCACGTGCAAGTTGGTCACTCGCTGCTCCTGCAAGAGCTTGGCCGAGTTCAGAGCGATTCGGCTCTTCAGCTCCTGGGGTTTGGCAGCCACTTCGTGCTGATGCGCCATCATCTCCAGAGGTGCCTCTGCTGTGACTGTGGTGGGGGCTTCTGTTGTGCAGTACTCCACCACCCCGTCTTCCAGGCTGTGGTAGGTTGTCTCTGCAGGAACTGAGAACAAAGGACACAAAGGGGGTGAGACGGAGCTGCGATACAGGGAGCTTTATCTCTGGGGCTATTCAGTGGGGTATCACAGGAATACTGCCTGCTCACTGAGATAACATACAACCAGCAGTGCACAAAATGGCCTATTCAAGTCTACTCCACCCTCATTCACGCTTCCTCCCAGACTGTACAGTCCCAAGGAGCAGGCCATGCCTTATCTGTCCAGACAGAATCATTTCTCAGCCTCCAGTTCAAACAATCTCTTTCAGCAGCGTTACCCAATGACGTCCGGGCAAAGGCAAGACCCTGAGTGGCACTTCTGAGAATGGGCCAGGCTGGGAAACCAGCGCTGGAGATGCTTTTCCTCCTGTTTCTGTCCCCAGAAAGGAGGACTGAAGATCTGTGAGGCGCAAAGGATATTTAGAGTCACAGAATGGTTTGGGTTGGAAAAGACCTTAAGCTCATCCGGTTCCAACCCCCTGTCATGGGCAGGGACACCTCGCACTAAACCACATCACCCAAGGCTATGTCCAACCCATCCTTGAACACTGCCAGGGATGGAGCATTCACAACTTCCCATTCAGTCCCTAATGAAGGGTCCCTCCAGCACCCTTGTACCCCCTTCACATACAGCAAGACTGCTATATTTGCTTCCCTTGTCCTTAAGGCTGAGCTCAGCCGGTGTATGTGTATCCCGCAGCCATTCCCTACAGCACAAGGACATACTGGGAATGGCATTTTCCAAACAGGGGAGGGTTGTTTTTGCTGGGGCTCTCCCCACACAGCGCTCGGGGGGGTACCAAGGTCCCCTATCAGCCCTTCCAGCTTGGACCAGAGCCTCTCCAGCAGGCGCAGCACTCACTCTGGGTCAGGGTGACCGTGGTGGCTGCGGCGGTGATGGGTATCTCGCTCCCGTCACCCGCGCTGCAGTCCCCACTCGGCAAACTGATGATGGTGGCTTCTCCCAGCAGGTTACAGATGCGCTGCTGCATGGGGGTCAGGATAACAGGGGCGGACGCTGCGCCCGTCGGGTCCTCGCTCTCCGTGCCGTTACCACCGCCGCCACCGCCGCCGTTGTGTCCGTCGCTTCCCCCTTCCATGGCAGCCCGCACTTGGGCCACTTTCCGCCGCACCTCGGTCTTGAGGTCCGACCACTTCTTCTTGACCTCGGGCAGCTCGCGGTGGCACGTGGCGACGGCGTTGACGCGGCGCAGGATGTCGTGCCAGGCGGCGGCCTTGGCCGCCAAGGGGACGCCGGCATTGAAGTGGTTGATGAGGAGGTGTTTGCCCCGCTCCAGCTCCTCCACGATGATCTCCACCTCCCGCTCCGAGAAGTTCATCTTCCGCTTCTT
>JAOEHY010034322.1:1771-76040 GCA_025447955.1 Psilopsiagon aurifrons
AGAAATGGACTAATTTCATAGAGGGCAAACATGAGTTTGAAACATCTGAATATTTCAAATATAACAAAAAATCGTTCTTTTTTATTTTTTTTTTCAATTTTTATTTTTCAAGGCAATCTTTGTGAATTTTAATATTACCTCCCACTTATCAGACCAAGATTCTGCCATCTTTTGCCTTTTGCTTAGTATAACTAAATATTACATATGGATAGTCCTTATAAAAGCAAGGACTTTTTCCTGTAAGTAAAAATAACTAAGACCTGACAGGGTGTGCACAGTTGATACCCAATACAACAACAGGAATCCATGTTGTTCCAGGCATTAAATTACTCCAGATTATACTCTGAAAATATCTTCCCAATTTGTACACAGCTTAGAAGGGTGGAAAAGGTTTTGGAACATTTTAATGAGACACAATTTTTGCCACAGTTTCTTAACTCTTTTAGAAACTCACTCAACCAGAATCCATCCCATGTCTCTCTTCCATCTCAGACTGTCCCCTTGCATTCCAACTAAACAGACATGCAATGGTCAGCATTTAAAGTGTATTCCAGTGTAATACATGTGAGTATTCATCACTACTTAAGTTTATAGTGCAAGTAAGCTCAGTGGACTTAGTAGTGTATGTGATTCAAGAAAACAACTCTATTATATTAAATTCAATAGAATCATAAAATCACAGAATATTTAGGGTTGGAAAGGACCTTAAGATCATACAGTTCCAACCTCCCTGCCACTGGCAGGGACACCTCACACTAAACCATGTCAACCAAGGCTCTGTCAAACCTGGCCATGAACACCGCTAGGGATGGAGCATTCACAACTTCCCTGGTCAACCCATTCCAGTGCCTCACCATCCTCACAGTAAATAACTTCCTCCTTATATCCAATCTAAAACTCCCCTGGTTATGTTTTAACCATTACCCCGTCTCTTATCATTACAGTCCCTAATGAAGAGTCCCTCCCCAGCATCCTTAGAAGCCCCTTTCAGATGCCAAAAGGCTATGAGGTCTCCATGCAGCCTTCTCTTCTCCATGCAGAAGAGACTCAACTTTCTCAGTGCATCTTCATACAGGATGTGCTCCAGTCCTCTGGTCATTCTTGGTTCCTCCTCTGGACTTGTTCCGACAGTTCCATGTTCTTTTTATGTTAAGGACACCAGAACTGTACAAAACACTCTAAGTGAGGTCCCAGGAGAGCAGAGGGGCAGGAATCATCTCCTTCAACCTGCTGGTCACACTCCTTCTGGCGCAGCCCAGGATACGGCTGACTTTCTGGGCTGGGAGCGCACAGAAACTGGCTCATGTCAAGTTTCTCATTGAGCAACACCCCAAAGTCCTCCTCTGCAGGGCTGCTCTCAGCCTCTTCTCTGCCCAATCTGTAGCTGTGCCTCAGATTGCTCTGACACAGGTGTAGGGACCTTGCACTTAACCTTCATAAGCTTGGCATCAGCCCACCTCACAAGCGTGCCAAGGCCTTCTGGATGGCATTCCAAACCACAACCAAACCACACAGCTTGGTGTCATCAGCAAACCTGCTGAGAGCACACTCAATCCCACTTTCTATGACATCATCAAAGATGCTAAACAAGACAGGTTCCAACACTGATCCCTGAGGGACACCACTCGTTACTGGCCTCCAGCTGGAGATTGAGCCATTGAGCATAACTCCTTGCATGCGGCCATCCAGCAAGTTCTTTATCCACTGAGTGGTTCACCTATCAAATGGATGTCTCTCCAATTCAGAGACAAGGATATCATGAGGGACAGTGTCGAACGCTTTGCACAAGTCCAGGTAGATGACATCAACTGCTCTACCCCTGTCCATCACTTCCCCAGCCCCAGCATAGAAGGCCACCAGATTGGTCAGGCAGGATTTCCCCTTAGTGAAGCCATGCTGGCTGTCACCAAGCACCTTGTTGTTTTTCATGTGCCTCAGCATGTCTCCCAGGAGAATCCGCTCCAAGATTTTGCCAGGCACAGAGGTGATGCTGACTGGTCTGTAGTTCCCCAGCTCATCCATTTTCCCCTTCTTGAAAATGGGGGTTATATTTCCCTTTTTCAGCTGCCGGGAACTTTACCTGACTCCCATGATTTTTCAAATATGATGCATGATGGCTTTGCAACTTCATTTGCCAGCTCCTTCAGGACCCACGGATGGATTTCATCAGGTCCCATGGACTTTAATGCATTCAGGTTCTTAAGATGGCTTCAAGCCAGATCCTCTCCTACTGTGGGCCTAGGGTCTCCACTCTCACAGTCCCCGCATCAGCCTTCCAAGTCTTGGGTGGTGCGATCAGAGTATTTGCCAGTGAAGACTGAAGCAAAGAAGTCATTAAGAGCCTCAGCCTTCTCCAAACCCAGGGTAGCCAGCTCCCCTGATAGCTTCCAGAGATGGCCCACATTGTCCCTAGTCTGCCTTTTATTCGCTACATACCTGTAGAATCCCTTCCTGTTATCTTTCACATCCCTAGCCGAGTTTAATTCCAACTGTGCCTTAGCTTTCTTAACATGGTCCCTAGTTTCCTGGACAACATCCCTGTATTCTTCCCAGGCTGCCTGTCCTTACTTCCACCTTTTATAAGCCGTTTTTTTCCCTCCAAGTTTCCTCAGCAACTCCTCATCCATTCATGGAGGTGTCCTGGCCTTCTGCTGCACTTCCTTCTAGTCAGCCCACAACATTCTTGAGCTTGTAGCAGGTGATCCTTGAATACCAATCAACAGTCTTGCGGGCCCCCTCTGCCCTCTCAGGCTATATCCCATGGAATAATAGCCATTTGATTTTTCTAGAAAAGGTTAACTAGGAGTTTAACAGTGAAAAACAGTTCTAGAATATCAAGACTTTCAAAAAACACACTTCAGACTGGAGTTTCCTTATTATTTTAATGTTTGAAATATTTTTTTCTACCTTGTAACATTTTTGGTTTGTATTTTGTGATTATAATTGTATGGACATCAGTAGCTATACAGCATGAATCCACAAATCCGTTGAAAGAGATTTTGTACAAAATATTTCAGGTAGAAGTAACTTTGGTATAATACAACCATGAAACAATACCATTTTTATCACAAAATTGAGGATTAGTTTACAGTTTACAAATGCTTTTTCTATCTAATGTTATTTAGGAGGAACTTCTCATGTATGGCAACCTTAAATAGGCAAAGAGATTGAAAGGGATGAAGAAGAGAATAATCTCCACTCACCTATAGTTGGATCATGATAGTCAGGGAACCGATGACTTATGAACTGCATTGTCATTGCTGGAAAAGTGAAGAGAGAGGGAAGAAAAATATGATACTACTGTCTTTAAATTACAACAGGGAGAATAAGAAGCTGATAATTCACTCATCCAAGTATCAGCTTAGAAAGTGAGTCAAAAGCCCTTTTTATATCTACAGCTATAAGAACACATTGGCAGAACACACTGGCATTACAGTAGTACCTAAGAACTGATAAATGGAAAAATATGATTTTTTTAATTTTAGTTTCTTTTTAAACTGTATTGTATCAAGTGTTGTATTAAAATGGTTCATCTTTTTTTAAAACTTGATAAATGCTTTTAAGGTGATCTTGTACACAGATTAAAATTGCCATAAAGAAAACATAGAAAATAATTTACAAAGGTTATCTGTAAAAGTTTTCATGATGTTGCAAGATGCCACTAACTGTAGAATCTGATTTGACATCTGGCGCATTTTAGGAATAACCTGCTCATAAAACTTGATGTACCAGACAAATAATTTGTTAACCATCTAGAACCTGATTTCTTCTGAGCAGACTGGTTTTTGACTGAGTAGTACCTATTTTCCAGATTTTTAGGGAAGTTACACAGGTCTTCAGAAAATTGCTTTGCATAATTTAGAACAGCCAGTATTCTGGAAATTACATCCCAATTTATACAGCAAACCAGAAGCATCCATACCCTGTCCTACCACAAGTTTTCAGTATGACATCAAAAGTTCATGGATTCTAAATAAGCATGAAAACAGGATGGGGTATTCAGCAGTATCAGTAATATCATGTTATCAGAACAACATGGGAAGCTATAATACCTTTGTTGGTTTTCTTCAAAATTTAAATCTCAGCTGATTTGAAAACACAAGTTATCTGCCTAAGATTTAGAGCTGTAAAAAGTCCTTCAGAAGTGAAATAGGTGAATTACAATCGAACAGTAGGGGAAAGAAGAAGGAAAAAAAAATGGACTTTTTTTAATATTGCTTGATTTTTAAGCCAATTCCATTACTTTAATTTTCTATGGTTTTATTGTGTGATTAGTTTTTTTAATGCCTGCATTAAAATGCTTCTTTAGCTGCTATGTGGAAGGCTGTTCAAGAAGTGTCCCACCTGAATGATAACTAACTGTCACAACACCTTAAATCAAACATGAGATTCTGCCCCATGTCTTTAACATCTCAGTTACCTTCAGTAGCAGAAGTAATGAACAAGAAGAGAGACTTCTAAAAATTCTGCGTGCAAATATACCCATATTTAAACCAGCACTGTTTTAGTTTAATGTTTGTCTTCCTTATATTTTCCATAAGCGAGGGGTTAAGGTGATAGTTTTACAAAATAATACAGTCAAGGTGTATTAAACATTTACTACCATGTTAATAAATTATTACATCTTTAGTGTAGACAAATACAAATGTTGAGAAGCAGCATTATAAATTCATAGTAACTCAAGAGAAGGTAACTGTGTAAAGAAGCTCATTCAGTCCAAATGTACCATAGAGGAATAAATCTACATGTAGTGACACTCCTGTCTTCTGTGCCTGTTACCTGTTATCAGTTGCACTACTTTCAAGTACTGTGTATGTTTGGACACTTTCATTTTCAGGACATCTGATTTTTTAATCACAACAGATTTTTTGGCACCTCCATCGGATAACTGTCAGTGGCTTATGAAGAATAAATTGATATCTTATGTGATCTCCCTAGTTTCCTCTAAGCAGAGGCAGCTAGCAGAGCTGCTGTTCATATGTTTTATGACCACAAATTCTGAGCTTTCCGAAGGCATGTACCACAAATAAGTTTGATTTGCCTCACTACCTGCTGCTTTTTCTTGCCAAGGGTTTCATTTTTTTTAAAAGCAAGCTACTCTGTATCTGAACTAATTCTGTTTCGTTTTGGAGCTATTTCTGCATCACAAAATATGTTGTCACAACTAAAACGGAAATTCTCAGAGGACACCCAGAACTCATGGTAGGTATTTTTCCTGTCTACTAGGAGAGCCCTAAGTCATAGGTCAAAACATCATTCATACCCTCATCAAATCCACAGGATCTAAGAGGACTAAAATTATTTTAAGCATCATACTTTCTACTATAAGGTGCAAATGTTAGCCACTAGGGCGCGCAAAATTAATTTCTTATGAACTACACCATGTGTGTGAACACGCAGCATCAAAACATTTACAAGGCTGCAAACAGTGCTTTAGAGGAAGATCAGAAGAGGAATTTATTTTGTAATGTTCAGTGCAGCAATTAGGACTGATTGTAGTCTTAGTCCACAGCTCTACATCAGCTGACTTGGTTATACACAGAATCACAGAATAATTAGGTTTGGAAAGAACCTTAAGATTATCTAGTTCCAAACCCTCTGCCATGGGCAGGGACACCTCCCAAAAAACCATCTCACCCAAGGCTCTGTCCAACCTGGCCTTGAACACTGCCAGTGATGGAGCATTCAAAACTTCCCTGGGCAGCCCATTCCAGTGCCTCACCACACTTACAGTAAACAATTTCTTCCTCATATCCAGTCTAAACTTCCCCTGTTTAAGTTTGAACCCGTTACCCCTTGTCCTGTCACTACAGTCCCTAAAGAAAAGTCTCTCCCCAGCATCCCTATAGGCCCTGTTCATAAAGTTCATCTGGAGAGCTACAGAATCTGTGAACAGTGTTCAGAGAAGTACTTCTACGTAATGACTGAAAGCACCTTACAGCCAGCTGGCCAGGGAAATGGTGAATAAAACCTTCTTTTTGCATGTGCTTTGTTCCACAACTTTGTTCAGAGCTCCTCCTAATCACCAGCACAGGGAACCTCTTTGGTGCTTGTCACCACATGCACCATCTAATAAAATCAGCAACATAACCAAAACAGGTTGGGTTTTTTTTCCTCAGACAGAAGGAATTGAGCTACACTGATCTTTTTAATCACTGAATTACACTGGGGTGTAAGAGCTGGGAACTGCAACACGTCTTTCTGTGTGCTTTGAAACAAGAATTTGCATTTTCTGTTAAATCGTACTGCAAATCACTGCAGCAAGTGTTTTCAGAGCAGGCTAACAGGCCACCTCCTCCAAGGGAACAGAACAATTAACGTTGGGCTTCAAATAACAGACCCCTTATACCATGAGAATGGAGGACAATGAAGACTCAAAACATCATCGAATGTGTAACAGCAATCATGTCTAGATTGACCAGATATTCCAGCCTTGGCTCCCTGACACACAGAAACCAGTTCTCAATGATAGTTGGAAGCTGGTGGAACACTTCCCAGAGCAAAAGAAGGAGCTATGGCATGAAACCACACAGCTGTAGCCTTGGGAATTAGACCTGTTTATAACAAGCTTTGTCTGGGCTCCCCAGCAGGACAGAAGCCTCAGTGGAATATAAAGTCTTCTTCATCAGCAGTAATTTTCCAGAGCAAATTAATTTGGAAACTAATACAAAAATGGTATGGGTATTCCATGTTGCTTTATGAAAATATTCTTCCTGATTCCTCCTCTTTTCCTTACTCATTATCCTTTCTTCTATGTAAATTAACACTCCCAGCTAACATATCAAAATCATCATTAGCTATCACTGTGACAATTTTCCTTTGGAAATCCAAATAATACTGCTTCAGATTTTTATAGATGTATAAATCAGGGAATTTAATTTATGCCACACACAAAGCACTGCATCAAAATGTGGCTTTAAAGCAGGATATTAAAACAGAATAAATGGACAAAAAAGGTCTTTGAATAAATACATGTAAAAGCAAAGTCAGTAAAAAAATGGTAAAAAAATCAAGCCAAAACAAAACCTTTTGATCCATAGCAGATACTGTGAAACATTTTAAATTGAGAGTTGCCTGAAAATTTTTAATGAATATTTTATAACACCATGAAGATCATTCCATTTCCATGGGACATGCACATCACATGGCAACTATGAAAAGTAAAAGGATCACTGTTTCAGATGAATAGTATCTTCTTTATATTCATCTGTGGATAAGCAAATGCAGATTGCCTCAGCTGAATAAATGTAGGCCTGATATACATGAGCAACTAAGTAAAAGTTCCCTTGTGTTTTAAAAATAAAAAAGCATTTCAGACCTTGCATTTTATTTTTAGTTGTTTCCAATCACGCTTATCCAGTCCTCACTATTAAAGATATATGTGATACCTATGCTGGCACTGAAATGTATGTTTTCTTTGAATAAAAAACCTAAGCCTTGTCTGCTACTTTCAATATAGTTTCTACTCCCTTTCTGACAATATTTTTTTTGCCTCCCAGTAAGAAACACCTTGCTTAGGAAACGGCTGAGGTTGAATTTTTATTCCGAAGCACTCTTTTTATCAGTGCAGAAATATTAAATTTCATGCGTAAAAGGTATCAACTTTTTAGAGTGTACATGTTCGTACAGGCCCACAGGCCAACAGAGAAAATGCTTAGATACCCATACAGTTTTGAGAAGAGTCAGAGTAGAATTCCACTGTCTTTCTAATTTGTTCTGAATTCGACTTATACCAACAAACATGAAAACAGTCCTATAACTGTTCCTCAAGGCCAGAGAGTACGTTGTGAGCTAACACAACACTCTTTATGTTAATACTATCCATGATACGAAAATCTTGTCCTGAGCTTCCTATCCCTTTTTATTCTCCCAAGAACTTCCACATATTCATACTCTACTGTTTCCAAAAGAATCTTCACCCTCATCACAAAATCCTATACTTAAATAGTCTAGAAAAACAAACACAGTAGTTGCAACTCAGGGATCTGTGATTCCATATGGCTGATTCAGTTTAGTTTAGATTCACTATTCCAGTGGATCTCTGACTTCTGTTCTTACAAATATTGAAGTTTTGAATGTACCAGCACAGAAGATGGACTTAAAAATAATATAATATGATAAAGTCAGTGGTTTTCAGATTAGTTGATGAAGTTCATGAGAAAAGAAGGAAGCACATACATCTTATTAGCATAGAGAAGGTAGCAAAGAAGTTACGGAGTCTAAGAGCAGTATAACAAGTTCATAGGAAAAGACAGGCACATAAGAGAAAAAGCAATAAATACATTAAAAGTTTAAGTGGCATCTTTGTCTCTATCTGTAAAATCAAATACCTTTCTAAGAAGATGCCCAGGGCATGTTAAACATACCTGATTTTACTGTTTTGATAAAGTGTTTATATCTATATGAATATGTAAAAATGTTACGATATCAAAGTCAGCCTATTTCAGCAATCAGACAGGCATTTTATCACTACTATTTTATCTCTGAAATACTGTATAGTTTTAACAGTTTTGGTCTTTCTGATGGTTTCAAACCCACAAGACCCTAGGTATTATCTAAAATGTATGATCTTTTCAAATGTTCATGCCTGAAAATTGGAATGTTGACTTCTGTTGCAGTGGCTTGGAAAAACGACAAAACATCCGTATAAGCAACTCTTCTGGAGCTCATTCCTGAATTTTTAGATTGACTTGTCAAGTAAAAAGTAATCTGCAATCATTCTTCTGCTCACTGAATCTTATCAAATAGACTTTGCAATAACAATGTGAAACATATACATGATGAACAGCAATAGGCGAAGACAGCAGGTTTTCTCCAAAATCTTATCCACCCTCTGATTCACATTAACACTCACAGCAACTTTCAGAAGCTGGAAACACCAATAATGTCAGAATATCTTATGGGGGAGAGGGGAAGAAAAAGCTGGGAAAAATCTAAATACAAGGAGATTTCATGTACGTTCAGTTTCTGAAAGTTTCATCAATCATGGTAAAACATCAGGAATAACAAAAGCTATTAAAGTTAAATGGAAATTTTGCTGTGAAATAAATGAAGGATGCTATCTATGAACAAGTTCAGACTACAAATGAGAAAATATTTCTAGCCACCAGATGAGGAATTTTCTGAAACATAGTTCAAACATGGACGGAAGACGCACGAAACCTCTTCAATTTTAATATGCTTCCTATGTGAAAGGACTGCCTTGAATCACTGACACAAAGGCTCTTTGGGAGAATTTTCCCTTGTATTCTCAGTTTCAGGTGAGGACACGACCAATTTAATATATGACATTGTAAAATAGCATCTATAACCAGGTCTTCAAATAATGTCACTGATTGAAATGAATGTTTGCTTTCCTAAAATACTGCATGCTTTTGATCTCTAATATTTTATAAAGAGCCTCTTGCTTTCCAGGGATAAGTTTCCATAAAAGATACTGCTTTGTAATAACAAAGGATAACTTAAAATGATCCTGTGCTTACAATATACTTGTTTAGGGGAGGGGATCTGAGAGATCTTCATATACAATCATAGAATCATAAAATCGTAGAATGGTTAGGGTTGGAAAAGACCTTAAGATCATCTAGTTCCAACCCCCCTGCCATGGGTAGGGACACCTCCCACTAAACCATGCCTCCCAAGGCTCTGTCAAACCCGGCCTTGAACACCGCCGCGATAGAGCATTCACAACTTCCCTGGGCAACCCATTCCAGTGCCTCATCACCCTAACAGTAAAGCACTTCCTCCTTATATCCAACCTAAACTTACTCTGTTTATGTTTTAACCCATTACCCCTTGTCCTCTCACTACAGTCCCTAATGAATAGTCCCTCCCCAACATCCTTATAGGCCCCCTTCAGATACTGGAAGGCTGCTATGAGGTCTCCACGCAGCCTTCTCCAGGCTGAACAGCCTCAACTTTCTCAGCCTATCTTCATACGGGAGGTTACTCCAGTCCCCTCATAATCCTTGTGGCCCTCCTCTGGACTTGTTCCAACAGTTCCATGCCCTTTTTATGCTGAGGACAATCCATGCAATCAAAGCCAGCCCATCTTGCTGTTCTGAACAAGATGTGTTGCACTTCTGAGGTACTGCACTGTTATATTTTTTCCTACTCCTTATTAAGAAGTCTGACAAAACTGCAAACATTTGTATGGGATGACAGCTTTCCAAGTCACAAGGTAAATGTGATTTGAGTACACAGTATATTTATCCTGCTTATTGGTATTATCTTTATATATGTATTCTGCATTTACATCGCAGTACATTTTAGAAGAAATAAATGACAGCAGCAGTCACTTCAACCAAAATGAAAGGAATCAGAATGATAAAATAATGTTGTTACATTTAAGCACTTCACATAACTGTGAACCAAAATCATCAAATAATATCTACAAGGTCAAAGGTGTGAGAGGTTGGTTGATGTCAGTGAAGATCACCCATAACAGCAGTCTTCTATGACGACATGTACCTAACCTGAGTAGATGGGAGACTAAAACCCTTATCTGGAAGAGCATGTGAATGACCTACCTCATGCTGAAATCAACGGGATTACTCATTTCACATTGTTGAGCTATGTGTTGTGTTACATCTGATCACTGAACATTCAGAGTGGCTGAACATTCTGTCTACAGAAGGAGTAAGATGAATTTATGAGGAGTATCTACTTTGGCCAGAGACAAATAATAAGAAGAAGTATCTAATGCATGTTTTAACAGAATTTCATGAAATTTTAAGAGTACAGGGAACCTAAATACAGATGCAAGGGAATAATATCTAGCAATGAAATATTTTTACTAATTGAGTATACTTGACTGTATAATTGTCCTACGACATGTCGAATGGCAAAATGTATCGCTGGATTAACACTTGGATTTATTAAAAACTCATTCTAATAAACTCAACAATCTCACTCCATGATAAGATACTCTTTAGCTTCATACTGCTGGAGGATATGAAGACATTCAAGCTGAAGTATTAGTATTTTTCATTTTCTTCATATATTCTCCCCAAAGCAACTGCTACTACTTAGATTTACTAATAGGATACCAGCCTAAAGGCACCTTTGTTCTGGTCCAGTGCAGCCATTTTTTTTCATTGTTATTCCCTGTAAGAAACAGGATGAGAGCTTTACTATGCCATTTCAGGAAGGAATGCTGCAAAGACCCTTAGCAGCAATTATTAATTTTTTAGGTGTTAAAATGCATTATTTATTGATCTTTGGCTATGAAATGAAGGCAAGACAGATTTTTTTTCTCTGTGTTAATTCTGGTATACTAGTAAAATGCAGATGCTTGCTGCACAACAATATATTGGATAAGTAGGCAAATGATACAGCATTGCTTTTTATACTGCTTTTCACTGAAGTGATAGGTATTCTGTTCACCTGTTGAAGCTGAAGGCCACAGTAAAGAGCAGTAAGCATCAGAGGGCACAGTCTTAAAAGCCAAAAGACATTTGTATTAAATCTGCCTTATTAGACAGGGTGTTGATCTGCTGGAAGCTCTGCAGAGAGATCTGGACAGGCTGAATCAATGGGCTGTTGCCAATGGTATGAGGTCCAACAAAGCAATGTGCTGGGTCCTGCACTTGGGCCACAACAACCCCAGACACCACTCCAGCCCTAGGGAAGAGTGGCTGGAAAACTGCTCATGGAAAAGGATCTGGGGGTGCTGACGGATGGAGCTGAACACGAGCAGTTTGTGCCCAGGTGACCAAAGATGCCAACAGCATCCTGGCCTGCATCAGCACCAGCTGTACTAAAAATTCCTGATTATCATTAATACCTACATCCAGACTCAGGTCCTGGTGTCATACAGGAAAGCAGAATGCATTGCGTTGTAAAATTCATGTTAAAACTCTGTTCAGTGTTTGACAAATCAAGAAAGCACACAAGAGATCATTTACTCCCCATATAAGAGACATCACCATAATGTGATATAAATTAACTATAATGACAAGGTATATTGCTACCACTTATGCATCATTTCCTCCATAGTGTATCCCAGACTTCTACCAGAAAGGTCTCCCACGAAAATACTGAACAGTCCACACCCCGCTTAGCTTATATGACTTGACAAGATGCATTAATAAACAGAAATCACTTCTGGTAAATGCTGCTATTAGCACATTTTCCCACTGTGTTTCTCCCATCAAGTTAAAATCGGCAAGACAAAATAATGCATCTTCTACTGTACTTCAGTGAGAAAACCCAATGGTAACTTAAGCCTTCCATTAGTGAGCAATCCAAAATGTAATGACATAAAAAGATTCTAAACCAGACTCTAATATAATGTGATTTTTAAAACAGAATACATTAAATAAAGCTAGAAAGACTCAATCTTCACATATTACTTCCGAGAACAATACAGTCTACCTTGAACCATTACAAACAGACATGTTTCAATTAAAGTCAGTGGATAAAAGTCCTAATTGTACAAAGAAACTACAGCAAATGAGAAAAATATAAGGTAAAAGTATTTATAAGTGAGCCCTTGCAGCTACCAGTCTCAAGCAAATTTAGCTCACTGTGAAAAAGACTTTAAAGAAAGGACAAAGTCATTTAAATCCATGTAAAGAAACCTCTTAGCAACCAACATTTATGTCTCCCTCCCTTTTTTTTTTAGCTGCTGACATGTTTCCATGTAGTGATAATTTGCTAACTTGAGATACTCTGACTTGGGTTTACTGCTGTTTCAGGCAGTGGTAAATTGATAATGTAGGTCTCCTGACACAAACTAGTGGCTACTTCCTGCGATACCTTCCATGTGGAATTATACCCTATACATCAAGCAGTGATGAACTGGCAGTGACAGCAACTGTATTTTCCTGAGAGTGCGAGAATAGTTTCTGTAATGTAGTACCAACTTTTCTGCACTTCAGACCTATGGTCTGGAAAATTGATGGCACATCAAAGAGACTGATACAACTCTTCCATTTAATCCTTCACAGAAATCTTATTCAGAGTTAAAACACAGCCTAGTTTTTTTGTTGTTGTTGCTGCTACAAATGCAAGGGTTTCTCAAGATACCAGTTAGAGTGAAGCAGAGGACAACACCCAGGTTCACAGGCACTGAAGGCACCCAAGTCCCTTCAACTTAGCAGTGTTTATGTGCCTATCTGTCCTTGCTGATCTGAACAATTACTGTCTATGTTTCTCTCTAAAATTCTGATCACTTTTTAACAGAGTTGATGATTAAAATAATGAACTTCTTTCCTGCTGCTGAATGACCTTTTATTGAAACTGAATTCTTAATGGAGAAAAATTCATTTGAATGATATTCAAGAGAAGAATATAAAACAAATAATGATGAATTTACTGCTTTGGATTAATCATATAAGCATTATCCAAAGTACAGAACTGATCTGTTAATTTTGCTGTTAAATATTTCATAACATATTACCTATATTCACAATTTTACTATGAATTATAAGATTTGTGGATAATTTTTCATCACATCCATGATCTTTTTCAAAATTTCTATTTATTAGGGTAGCTAATACAGCTTTCTCTTTCAATGCAAAAATGCAACAAAAATCTAAAATATTGCCTTTTGCTCAGAAATTCTCTCATTATTTTGATACCTGACCCATTTTTTTCCAGAAATAACAATGGCGTTCAAACCATAGTTAAAAGAAGAAGACTGGAAAAACTGAAGTTTTTCTGTAGACAGATCTACAGCTGGAAAACTAACAACGGGACATTGCTAAAGTTCCAATAAAAATATAATAAATCAAAGCCATTTCACTGTTCCCAGAATGCTGTTCTCAACAATTTATTTCCTATTCATATATTTAAATTTGTATTTATCTTAGTGGAGTTATTTATCTCAGTGGAGCTAACTACCACATAATTTGCATTATATGAGTTGAAAAGTATTCTTTACCACCAACATGATTTTGAACTAAACATATTTTCCTTGTCAAATCTCAGAGATGTTTCTCAGGTAATTAGGCCACACTGCAGTGAAGTCAAATCTGACACATTATTGCTTATACCAACATGAGTTCCTAATGTCCTTTCTACTGTATTAGAAGGATTTCCATGAGGTCAGGAAAGGGTGAGGCTTTCCAGTTGTTTACTCCCTCTGCACACACACAAATCAAAAAGCCTGGTTAATTATGAGCTGTTAGCCAAAAAGCAAATCAAACAGTTGAGAAATCCTTGAACTGAGGATAATAAGGTATTCTGGATGGGGAAGAAGTAGTTTTTTCTGCTACCAGCGCCACTGTGAACTTGGCTATGCAGGTAAAATGAAACTCACAAGAGTAACCGTATTGAAAAGAAACTGTTGAACAAAGACTCAAATTCTGTGCAAGCCTATTCTGTTGTAAATTAACTCCCAGAGTTATCACTCTCATTCAGTACTGTTTCAGCATTAAAATGCACATGCCAGCAGAGATATCATAAACGAATGCACAAGAAAAGCTGTCAGTTTGTACTGGCAGATTGTGAAGGGCTGCAAGTTTTGTGTGCTGACTCCAGGTGGCTCCCAACCATGAGTGCTGCCTTTCTAATCCGTCCGTGAGACACCAGACCCCTCCCGCTGAGAGCAGAAGCATGCGTTTATCACAGGATTCTCAATATTGCTCAAAAGCAAGACACCTGAAAGGCCCTAAATGTTTAGCGGTTATGATCTCACAGAGCTGCAAACTTCAGGCACCCTGGAGTAGACGTTCTACAGTTCTAAACATTGGCTTTAACATTTTAAGGATATGGAAAGGAATAAATACCTAGAGGCTTCAGATGCTTAAGCTGACTGCAAACGGAGCTTCCAGACCTAGAAAACAGCATACAGTTTGGAGACAAAACAACAGGAAATAATGCACCAACAGTACTGGCCTTAGGCTTTTTGTTACTTTTATTTCACAAAGACTTAATAATCCACTAAACCAGACTGCTCCAAGCCCCGTCCAAGCTGGCCTTGAACACTGAAAGGGATGGGGCAGCCACAGCTTCTCTGGAAAAGCTGTGACAGAGTTTCACCACCCTCACAGTACAAGGACAATAAAGTAAAATAGCTAAATATGCCCTTATCCTCTTCCACTTCACATGGTACAAACCTAACTGGAAGTTCACATCTGCCAAAAGCACATTCATATTGTTTGACACATGTACATGCTACACTGTGACAATATATTTGCAGTGGGCACAGCTGCCAGACATGTTTGGGGGTGAAAGTTTAACACGTCAGGCACTAAAAGAGGTGATTTATTACAGCATTAGCGTGATGCCGAAAAGGTCAGAAAGCTATGAAACACATATAGACATTCTAGAAGGCTGCCTGTACTTTCACAGAGAAAATCCACATCAACCTATTGAGGTTTGTACCATCAGTGTGAAGAAATGTTAAAGCTGTCCATGGTAGCAACATGGAAAGAGTTTACAATGGCTTTTTTTTTCTTTCCTACAGCTGGACAGGGATGGCTCATGACCTGCAAATGAGCTCCAGAATAGTTAGGACCCTAGTATAAATTAAACCTCAGTCTTCCCTCCTTCTGGGGTAAACTTTCATGTAGTTCATAGTGCACTTTCTGCCCTTCATGTACTTGTCATTTATTCTGGTGTGAACCTACCTCAGTTTATGGTGCTATGTATCAGCTTGATGAGTGTCAGAAGCCATATTTGGCAAACCCAACAATCTATAAAATAAATCAAACCAAACCTCCCACCCTTCAAAAAAAAAAAAATATACTGCCCCCCGAACAGGGCAACAAACACCACAGGTTGTCCAGGAGCCACAAAAACTTCTGTCACATTAGAGGCAAAATTCTCCTTGGGATTTCTGAAACTTAATTGGAAACACAATATACTGGGGTGGGACTGATGAGTAAAAACAGTCCTGCAAAAAAAAAAAAAAAAATAAATCCTTAAACCCAAAATTATCTTGTTCATAAAAAGCCACAAAAGTCATGGATATATTTAGCCATTTATAGATTTTCCTCATTACTGTAGAAAGTTGCCTGATAATTAGATTCAAAAAAAGTATTTTTCCCCATGTTTAGGAGCTGTACCTATCACACTGGATTCTGTTTTGGTGATGTAGTGGCATCATAATCCAGTTTCCTGATGAAGGATTTGGGATCTGACTGGAAAACACTAGAGGAACTTTTTCAAGACCCTGATAAGCTTGAAACCACCTAAAATACAAGGCAACATGCATCAGTCAGATTTAACAACTGGAAATCTTTCCTCATGTATACTAAAAAGGATTTTGGAGTACTTTTAGGGGCACAGTGAAGAAGACTATACTGAAGTACTCCACATCCCAAGAGTGTGGTGACATGGTGCTATGCTGATTCTGAAATGAGTCAGCTCAGTTTCCAGAAAAGAGGAGAATCAGGTCTTTTTCAAAGGTACTTGCAGTGATGTAGCAGTGACAGAATGACTCATCTGTCATCAGTGTTTTAGTCAGCAAAGTCTTTGGCTCAATGGCAAGTATTTATAACTGGAAAATGAAAGGATGCAGTCAAAAAGAAGGAAGCAAAAAAATATCTGAATGTTAAGCCTGTTTTGTAATATCCAACTATGAGTTCATTACATCCATAACCCCAAACACCATTTTAATGCTAATATCTGTCCAAGTCCAACACACTGAGCAATGTACTTTATGTATTTGTCTACTCCTGATTTAGAGTGTACGAAACAAAATTCTAGTTACCATCTGTATGTGCATTTCAAACTGCATGTATTTTATAATGCATGTTAATTGCTACCTCCAAGCACATATGCTTTTGAAGTCAAAACTGGAACACTCACTTTACTTTAAAGGCAATGAGACTTTTTGTGTATTTAAAGATAAAATTTTGCTCATGTCAACTGTCAAAATTGTTAATCTGCAAAATTCAACAACCTTCAGTGAGTTCCTTTCTTACCATTTTGAATTAATTAGAATGTACACTGTTGAAAATCTAATCAAATCAAACCAGAAACTATTCCTGATAGAGTAAGACATTTAGAGAAACTGTTACAAAAAAAAAATGAGAAAATAGAAAAATCTATTTAATGTAATTTTGTAAAAAGAAAAATATTTATATAGTCAGTATTTTTCTTTTTGTAAAAAGAAATATATGAATATTTTTCTTTTTACAGAAATTAAACTTTAATGAAACTAAATATTGTAATATACTACCAGCCTCCTAGAGTGTTTTGATAAATGGTTAATACGGTGCCACAACTAAAGTATGAGGTTTTTTTATTTATTGTACCTGGCACAAACTGGATAAAATATGTCATGAAACAAAACAGAATCTTGTGAAATCCCCAGTCAAAATGAGAATTTACAGCTCAGGAAGACTTCTATGAGGTGTCTGAATGGTCTCTGAATTGGTGTATGGAGGCCAGCAGTCCTTCAGGACATTAGTTGAAGAGCTAAATCCACTATGGTACACAAAAAAACCCCCAAATATACCTCCCCACATAGAGGGCTCCTTTTCAGCTGTGTCAAAAGCAAATGCCTGCACAGCTGTATATGGGGTAGTTCTGCCTTTTTGGTAGTTTTGAGTTCTCTGAGCAAAACTTTTTTTTCCTTACCGCAACAGAGGTCAGACAAACAGAAGGTCTGACTAATCAAAGAGAGAGAAATAACCCAGGGAGTAGGACGAGAAGGAAAGCCTTATTATTAGTTTGAAGAGCAGAGTTTATGGGGAAGCCAAGTAACAAGTAGCAAACAACATGAAATGTTTATGCATGTCGTGGAACACAGTTATTCTTCTCTCTCTTTCTGTCTTGCCCTAATTTACCGTTCTAATCAACGGACCTATTTTCTACTCTTTTGTATAGTACCACCCCCCTTAAGGGTTGATGTAAATAACAAACAGCTCTAGCCCTTGGCATCGCCAATATGAAACACTATATACAAAATTAGTTACTGTAAATAAGGCAAGGGTAGCACCATAAAGCTGTCACCTTTACCTCCAGGATTTTCCTTCCTAATAGACCTACACACTTTCATGTTACCATCCACAGTAATTTTTTTCTAAAATGTTGAAGTTGCTATTAACCAGATACAAAATCATTTAGGGCAACCAAGCAAAGGCATGTTTCCTTAATAAACAACAGAGTAGACAACAGCTGCTGGGGTTATTTCTGCCAAAAAAGAGAGTCTGATTCTGCACTCCTGGGTACTACAGATAATACCGAATTCTGAGGAATCTGCGGACGACCTGACTGAAGCCTTTACTAAACACTTTTTGGTCATCAGGATGCTGAAGCAATTGTATTCCAAGCTACTACTGAGGATTGTTCTAGATGGGTGTACCTCAGCTGCCACCCAACTTTGTTTTAAAATTACAGTTTGAGTCCAATTTACCAGCTATAAGTAACACCAAAATTAACCAAAGCATGTGGTACAATCTAATAACGACAGCATAGTGTTTTGAAGCATTTGATTTAGTAAAGGGGAAATCACAGGTAATTTTTGAGGTCTGGTTGCACAGAACAATCAAAGTTCAAAGACATTAAGTGTGGCATTAAGAATCTCTAACATTACAGTTGATGTGACCAACCCGAAATTTTATGCAACGCAGAGTAAAAGATCACCTACTGATATGAAATACCGTCTGCACTGTCCACAAGCTGCCATTTGTTCATTTCAGAGACACGCTGAAATCGTGAGTCCGTGAAATAAATGGAAAAAAAAACCAAACAATCCACCCTCAAGATGACTACATTTTGTATTTGAATTATATATTTTTAGCATTTTTGTGGCCTTGGAACAGTGGTGTACTGCTTACATTTCAGGCCCAGCCACACTGCAGGTACATTGTCTCTAATCCAGTCTGGTTTTAACGGTAATTGCAGTCATATCAACATAGTTATGAAGATCAGCAGCTAAAGAATAAGGTACATTTTTGCAGTCTGAAATTACGGAACTTGCCAGAGTAGCTTCTTACTAGTTAATAATACAGGCCTTCTAAGCAAACATTTATTTTCCTGGAGTGCTGTGTCAAAGTACTAACAGCTATAAACAATGATGTACGTGCAGTGATTTCATAGTTTGTGTACCATTAAGTTTCATAAAATCATAGCATCATAAACTGGTCTGAGTTGGAAGGGGCTTTTACAGATCATCAAGTCCAAATCCCTGCCATGAGTAGGAACATCTTTTTCTAGACGAGGCTTCTCAAAGCTTTGTCCAAACTGGCCTTGAAAACATCCAGGTATGGGGCAGACACAGCTCCTCTGGGCAATCTGTGCTGTTGCCTTACAACCCTCCTCATGATCAAATTTAATATACCCTTTAAGTTTAAAACTGTTAGTCTTTGTTATTTTCTGTCTTTTTTAGGAAGCGTTCTGGCAATCTCTGGTGAGTTTACAAGATGACTGACAAGCAGAAGATATTTTCTTAAACTTAGAAGAGACAAAGAAAAATTTCTGACTCACCATATACACTATTTTATCAAAACATTATCTGGAAGAGGATATACTAGCTGCAAGTTTTTGTTGTATGCTTTCTAGAATATAGCACCCAGTTTGGTTCCTGTTCATTTTCTCTTACTACCCACTTGGCAAATAAATACTAATGCTGGAACTGATATCTACAAAATGCCTGTTACTAAATATACTTATTTCCTGCTTTTAATGAAAAGAGAGTAAATGTGAATGTCTATGAAATACTGCTGCAGTGCCATATAAGGAAGAGATAGTTACTGATAATTTATATATATGTTACAAAATAGAGGATACTGTACTTTAATTCCCATGTACAAACAAGGCTGAATTCATACTTTAACAGTACGATGCTGACCATCTGCAACAAAAAAGCACAAACTACAAGTGCCACCTTGCCTTTTAAGGGAGGAGTAGGTGATAGACACTGGACAGGTTTCTCCTCCTAAGGAAAAACAAAAAGGAAACCTGTTCCTAAAGAATATTTCTAAGGCGACTTACCATACAGGAGCTGTAATTTTCCCAGTATATTTTCAGTATCTTTTGGATACACTTCTGTAATTGGGCTCTCCCAGCAAAGCTGGCAAAGATGCAATGCTTTTCCCTTACCTCAGGGTTTCAGTTTCCTGAGTAGGACTGGCATGAATTCAGAAGCATTATCAGGTTCTTATGCTGAGATGGAGGCTAAGGTGTTAACACAAGTTTAGTGAGGGTAAAAAAGAGTTCCTTTTATTTCTATCAAATTATTTGTTGAAAATAAAAGATAAAGCTATTGCAAAGTACTGGTGCAGTTTTTCAAGCCAGAAAGAACAAGAGTTAGAACTGAAGAGAACACTGGTCTGTTAGACGAGTTAAAAGCAGCCAACACAAAACCAAAACTTTAAAGAAAAATGTGTTCTAGGTGATTTTCTGCCACATTCTCACTGAAAGAATTAAATTATTTGTCCTCCAGACATCAGACATAAGCAACATTGTCATAAACCAGTGGTATAAATGTAAAAAACTGGCTGAATAGTGGGTCTTGGCAAGACACAAGCTTTCAAAGAGTCTTTGCCATATACTCAGCAAATCATCTAAAAATTACATCTAAATTACACAAGTATTCCTTAAGTACTTAAGAAATTGTTTTCAGGAACATTTAGGCATACCCTTGTAGCTGACTGTACGTTTAACTGTTTTAGAGAGTCTGCTCTGAAGCAAGGAAAATTCATCCCGTAAGAAACTTGTAAGACAATTTTAAACCAAACCCAGGATCTTAACAGACTTTTCATTTTAAGGTCATTATTTGCAATCATTAAATACTGAACTGGACAAAATTTGAAGTCATATCTATTGAAAATTAGAGTCTTTTCAGAGTTAATTCATTGTTCTAAAAGGTCTTTCTGGAAAACATTATTCTTCTTTCCATTGCTGCAGCATTTCCAGGTAATTCCTGATAATGTACACTTATTTTGCAGATAACAATCTTTTCTTAGCTCCCATTACTAAATGGTGCTATTTTACTCAGCATGTGAATTAAATAACAAGACATATTTCAGAAAGAATACTTGGCATCATCAAATCTGATAGTACTGCACCTCTTTAGGCATTTAAAGAGTACAGGCACCTGATCCTTGGAGAAATTGCTTTTCCTACCTCAGTGCTCACTTCAGTGCTGAAACACATTTAAAAAAAAAAGAACTCACTGAATTAAGAAAATTGTGTATCTGCATGCTATTCTGCTTTTACTTCTAACATAATCATATCACGGGTGTTTATAAGACTTATATTTCACATGCATATAACAATTTTCATACTAAAATATCTCCAGAAATGTTAGAGATGATGATGCACGAACTCACAGTAAAGAAAAACCCAGGCATGTTCTTGGTTTGTTGGTCACGTAATCAGACAGTAAATTTGGATGGTCAGTCTAATATTAGTACAAAATAGCTTCCAGAGTACATGGAAATCTGCAAATCTGACAATTTAGCCAATCAATACAATCTAGTAGTTCAGTATTTCAATGGAATGGCTGGACTAATTTTTGCTGACAACTCAATACACATCTGAGGATCTTCTAGTGCTGTGAGGCAGATGATCCAGGTCATATGCAGAATAAACATATGTATGACTATGTTCATGAGTACCAGTGATAGCTTTCTGGTAGGCTCCATGAGCAGTATGTATAGTGAGCCAAGTAGTTCTCTCTGCCTGTTAGTTTCACGACTGTGTGCATGTGGATATGTGTGTAGTTTTGATGCAATCTTTCTTCATTACTAGCTTTTCCTGTCCATGAAAGAAATAAGCTGTATTAAGATTAAGAAATAAGACTCCTAACCTGTAAAATGACTACTCTGACTGGAGTTTACAAAACAAAGAGCAAAATTCCTGCTTTCTTCTTCAAGGAGCCTACTACCCAAGAATAGCATAATACAGGGTGCACAGTAAATTGAATTTCAGGTGGAAGCAATGAGGAAATAACAGGTTTTTAAAGCCAACAATATTTCATCATACACCAGGAACCAGGTATGCCTCAGTTTTATATATGCAAGATCTTGTGGCCATAAACCTCATTGTGAAAATTATATTCCAATTTCAACTTTGTCTTTAAGAACAAAGTGATAAATAAATGCCAAAATATATGACAACATGGCAAGTTTTTTGATGAATATCCTCAATATTTAAAGTAGCAATACAAGATGACATATGCCAATGCTGATTCACTTTATCCTCTGTCATCACTCTATCCTCATGATGTAGCACATCAGTCAAGGTAAAAAAAACACGCAAGACCATTTACAGATGATCCAATTGATCCAATTGATTGGCATACACAGAATTGTTGACAATGTTATGTCTGATGGGTCAGCATTTGCCTGTGTATGCTATTGATGTGATTGGATTCTAGGGCTATCTGAATTACAGTGAACATAGTGTGCTATATACCATGAGAAGACAAAACTGAAAACCAAAACAATGAAAAGAAAAAATAAGGAAAGATTTTTCATGTGTATTAGCAGCTCAGCATATGCAAAGATAGATGGCATGTGTCTTGGGTAAGTGCCCAAGCTGAAAATATGGCATTCTGGAGTTCTAGCAGTATAAGCAGCGAAGTGCAAGAAATATATTAAGAAAGAAGAGTTAAACAGTCCAAATGCACACCAGCATATATAAGTTACTGTTCCTGGACTGTTCCTAACAATCAGCTATCTGTTTGGGAAAGGTTACGAGGAATTGCTGAACAAATCTGTGTGCTGTACATAGCTGGGTTACCTTCCTTCCCTCTCCTGCAAGAATTGATGAATTTTCCCCTTTCCGAGTGAACAAAACTAACAGATTTCTTCCATGCTTGGAGACAAACTCGGCACTCTGTAAGCTGGTCTACTTTACATTTTCTGTTCAGGTATGCCTCACTGTGTAATTATAGTTTGTCCCTGTCTTAGCACATTATTATCTGGGTTAGTGATGCTTCTTCAGAATATCTCAGAAAGAACAAAATGGTGTGAAAAATTCATGAACCTATAGAACAACAACAATTTTACAAAATTATTCCTGCCTGATCCGTCTAGGTTTTGATCTTGTTATTAAAATTATGTGACCATTTTCATTAGAAGGCAAGATATGCAACATCAAAGACTTAAAACCTTCAGGCCCACTGAACTAAACAAATTGAGGATAATTGACGTTGTAGATGGCCAAGACTTGAAAATGTGAGATAGATACCTCAATTTTAGGATTTCTATCATAAGATAGCTAAAGACATCATAAGATACCTAAGAAAGACCAGTTGCTGAAACACAAAATATTGCCTATTATGAAAGTGTCAGAAAAGAGAGATATTTTGACTCATTTGCAGTATCAGGAAATTATAACCATGTACATACGTTCCACAAATGAGTCAGCTAAGACAATTTATATAAGCCCCATTTTATTTAAAAAAATAAGACTTCCTAAAATTAATAATTAAATTAATAAAGACTACCTTCTTCTTAACAATCTACTATGAACATATGCAGCACATTTCTCCTGAGAGTTGGAAGATACACAGACAAGTTTTCATACCTTCATTTTACTTTCTTTCCCATGAGATAACTGAGTATTTTACTGTACATGCACCTTCACTGTTAAGAGGCACATCTCCAAAGAGAAGACCATCTAGCAACAAAACATACTGGCTAGGACAAACTGGATTCCTCAGTTTACTTATAGTCTTTGCATATGGTATATTAGATACGTGGCTCTATTTTCCTCACATAGAGTATATTTAGAATTATAAACCATATAATCATTCAGTTTAGAGATGTCTTAGGAAAAAGTCCAGTTCAACATTCTGCTTCAAAGAGTAGCACTGTATAATTGTATGCATTTTATAGACAATTGATTATAAATAATACAGTCTATTCCCCAAGCACTGTTTTTGAGTACTATAGGTGTGTCCCTTTAACAATTATTGTGATAATTCCTGTTATAACTAATTTCTAGTTACACAGACTTTGGTTGAAAACAAAGTTGGAGAAATGACAACCACTCAAAAGTAAAAACATCACTAAAGTGTTGGTAGTTAAAGACAGACTACTATATACTTTTCACCCAATATACAAAGTTAGGACATTTCAGAAGAAACTTGTAATTAAAAATACATATAAATTATGTAGGCATTTGAGGACAACACAAGTGGCTCAGTCACTGTTTTAATAGCTCTGTGTACTGAAAGCACACCACTGAAGTCTTTAAGCACCAAGCGACAGAGTCTGTAAGTCTGCTTTCGAACACCAGAACCCTACAGCTGTCCACAGGTATGCTATGGGCCAAAAGGTCCCAGATACTAGTCACAACATTAATGAGCCCTGTGTGTTTATCCATGCCAGCAGCTAATACACTCCCGTCAGCAAGCTAAACTATCAATGAGAAGATAAAACAAGTGGAAAACACATCGCCCTCTCCCTTGCAAAAAAAAAAAAAAAGGAAGAGAATGTGACCATGACATATCTGACTAGGAACAAAAGCATGACTAAGCTGTAAAAAAGGAAACTATTGTTTTTATTTTGTTTCAAGGGCTGGTCACTGTCAATTAATATAGTATCAGTCTAGCTGTGGGTTTGCTTGTTAATCAAATTGTTCTCTTCTTCTAACTCTCTATGGAGTGTCAAAGAGGCTTTCCCTCCAACAGAGGCTTGAAATTAGCTGAAAATAATGATTGCTCCTGGCTCACACAGAGCAGATTTATATTTAAGAAGGATAAGCTAGTCCTAAGAGTACAGTAATAGCTATCACTAACCATTTTATATAAAGATCATTCTGTTTTTGTTAATCATTACTTATTAAATATATCAGTGATTAGCTAATGTGTCCCTTACCTTGCAACATTAAGACAAAGCATGCCTTCCAAAATCACCAAATACTCCTTTGTATAATACTGTAAAATACAAAGAAGACCAGATAGCAAACCTGAAGTTTATTTTGCTTGATTTTATTTCCATTTATTGTGTTAAGCACCTGACAATAGGTACCTTTTTGTTTTCTCTCACATGTACTTGGACAACTATCACTTTCATTAAATGCAAAGTTGCGTTTTTTCTCAGTTTAGATGCTCAGCTGGTTTAACAGAGAAGGTTTCTGCTGTCCCATTATTTTAACTGATGGGTTCCCTGTCCAAAGCTCTTCCCTAATTTAGGATCTCCTCCATATTCATTAAAGCCTATGGATTTTTTTCCACTGAGCAGCAGATCAAAAGTACTATAAATAATTTCTTGTTTTAGTTGTTGGATTTCTTGAGTTCTTGGTCTGATGATTAGTTCTCAGCAGAGTACAAGCTGTGCATGAACAGCTGTGCATGAACATTCATACACAGAACATACAGCATATGTTTAAAAGTGCCTATGTTTATTCCCATAAACCACTCACTGAGGATAAACTTAAGTAGGAATCATCACCTTGACTTGCAGAGAATTTATTCCTGAATGCCACTTTAAGTGATTGTGCCCAAAATTCCAGTTTTCCAAACCCTATCAGTTACCCTGAGAAACCCATTCCCAATACCCCATCTTCTTTTTCATTCAATTTCCCATTCAATACAGCTATTCAAACACAGCTGTCTCTTGACTTTCTCAGACGTGACTGGATCTGAAATTTGTTGTCATCTTAGTCCTTTGGTGACTGATAAACTCAGGACTACCTTAGTAAAGGACATGCTCGGGAGGATTTTGGAAGTCATACTTTACCAACTTGTAGCATAAATAAGAGCAAGTAGCAATGCTCTTTTAACTACTTAGTTACAAACCTCCCTGAAATCGAAAAAATCTCTCATCTGATTTCAAATTACTTGAATCAGATCTCTACGGAGGAAGAGTCAAGAGAGGACTGTTTCTGCCTCAGAAAAACACTCTTGAGATTCTTCATTAGGGTGCACCTCCAATACTTCCAAATGGGACAGAGGCACAGTTTACACTGTGTACACTCCTGCAACATTCAGGGACTGAAAAGCACAAAATCTGGTTAGCTTGATTATTTTCAGGTAGGACAGTCCTGATACTCCTGATAATTTTCGTACGTCACAGAGCAAATTCTTCAAGTATTTTCACTGTAGCTTCATGTATTTTATATGTTAGAACCTAGTCATTTTAAACTGCTTCATGAAGAATGGTCCCATACAGAGAGGACTACACTTGGACTTAGGGAATAGATGTTAGTTACTTGTTTACAGCAGAAACCTTAGGTAAATTAATTCCTTTCTTTCTCACTCCTTACTGGGTTTACCTACATATGAAGTGTATAAATATCAATAATTAAGTAGTATAACAAAATAAAATTTAATGTACCTTAAACAGAAAAGGGAGTGAATTCTCTATTGGCTTTTCCTAATCACTGCCATTTTTCATTTCTCTTTCTTCTCTCTGGCCCTCTTTTTTTAAATACAAGTTGTTAGAAAAGTACATTCATATAAAAGAACAGATCTTTCAGAAAAACGACCTATCTTGTTTCTTTTAAGTAACTCATGCTTTTTATTTAGCTTTTTCCTTTTAATACTCACCCTGATTTAAGTTTTTATTACTGTATGAGAATTAGCAGGATGCCAAAATCAGACTTAACATGGATGATCGGCTATATTTTTATATCAATAAGGTGAAACATTTTCCCAGCACTTTGGTAAACAAATATGTGTATAAAGACGAAAGAGAAAAAATATTAAATATTAAATAACCTTTTTAGGGCAAAGAGTAGTTCATCAAACTATTCTGTAGCTGAAATGTTTAAATGCTGTTACAAACACATTAGGATAGTCAATCTTTAGAAAGATTTAAAAAGAGCAAATGTTAGAAATTCAATTTGTCCACTGCAAGTAATTCCCCTCCCCTTTTTTCTTCTCCATTTAATTGCTGATTTTTCTTTCTTATTTTAAGAATAGAGATGCCTGTCCAGGTCTTTATTCAGACACAAGAATAACCATGGACACGGGTCATCTCTTCCACCCAGGACAGTAGCTGCACAGAGGTCCCTTAAGTCCTTAATTTAAATTGACTCTAGCCAGCATAAAATATACCTGAATAGAGATCAATCCTTTTCTAAATAGGGAAAGACTTCTTAATCTGAACCTAAATCTTTTTGAAGTATTAAGTGGACTTCATCATGTTGCTTCAAAATGAATTCTCAGTGACTGAGTTGTCATTTTGCTGAGCTGTTATATTCTCACGCTGGACAATTTTACTACTTTTAGTTACAAAAACTTATACCAAGCTGGGATTCTTCAACATTTTTGCACCAGCCATAAAGAAAGAAAAGATAAATGAGTCTTTTGAATATCACAAAATTTCTCATAAACCTGAAACTCGTTTCCTATCTGGTGCCACTGTGCAAAGGACAGTAACAAAATCCTGTACTATTTCTGCTGTATGTTTATAATTGCATGAGAAAAACTATTGAGAACTGAGGAAAGATTTAACAGTGATTACACATATAAAGAGATTAGTAAAACTTAGTGCATTTAAACAGAGAGAAGGTGAGTGTTACATTTTTGTTCATAGCCCAAGGAAGTCAACATAAATCTTGTCACTATCTTCAGCTGGTTTTGGAAGACTGACAGGTTAACCACACGTTCATGTAACAGAAAGGAAAACTAACCAGATAGCTTCTTAGACATTCAGTCAGACTCATCCAGCCACTCACGTGATACTCAGAAGAGGACAGTCACCTTTTCTGTTTATTTAACATGGAGTGTCATATTATTGATTTTTTAGATTATTGCTTTAGAAGAATTACTCTAAGAGTTTGCTTCTTTTTGCCCTCCTTTGAAAGTCTGATATTCTCAAATGGATAATGGTAATATAGGTGCACAGTGTATTTTTATGCATTTTGCCATTACTGAATAGATTTTTGTAAAGAGCTGGTTTGGGAGCAACTACGCATCAGTTTTGAAAGGTAGAGTATTTATCAGAGACCCTGACATAGTTTACTTTTATACATTTCAAGACACTGGACAGCAGTAATCTCTATCTCACAAAGGAATCTTCTTGACCATAATGTCGTCCACAAGTTTTTTAGCTGTATCAACATGCTATTAAATGGGATTTACAGCAGCTTTGAGACTGGATACTTTCAAGGCTAGGTGATTTGCATTTCTCTTCTCTGGACCCTTTTGGTAATCCATGTAGTCACTCTGTTTAACAACACACACATCTGATCTCATTTAGGCTATTTTTTTCCTACATAGCTTTATCTGGTGACAAGGGTCAAGAAGAAATTCTGATACTTTCTTAATACTACTCCCATTTTAGAGGGCTTCAGTTTTTCCATGTTTTTTCATGATCTCTGGCTATGCAGTGAATGTCAGGGTCTGATACGGTTGGCCAGGAACAGATACAGAAAACAAGCCATGGAACTCCCTATGACTGGTCCAGTAGTTGCTGTAGAGCAAGAAATTCAGCAAATCACTACTTAAATTCTTTTTTATTATTTATAAGATGGGACGTAGTGGAGGAATACAGATTGAATTCTTGACACTATAAGATGATCCCTTTTGGCTGACTCTCTCAAGGGATGAGAAGCCTTGCAGAGGGGGCTAGACAGAGCAGTACTGGGCAATCACGAGTGGCATGAATGTTAACAAATGCCAGGTTCTGCACCTAGGGCAAAGTAACCCTGGACACAAGTATGGGAGAGGAGTGGCTGAAGAGCAGCTCTGCAGAAAGGAATCTGGGGTGCTGGCTGGCAATTAGCTCAATTCAAGCAAAGAGGACAAACTGCATCCTGCGTCCAGCACAGTCAAGAAATTAATTTACAGTACTGACCTGTCTTTGAGAATCTAAACAGAGAAAATATATCTTCAGATACAGGGCAGACACTCAGATATAGGGCTTCATATAGAAACCTGAATCTGTACGACCCATTTTACTAGTAGGGCTAAGGATATTCCTTTTTGGAGGCTTTCATAGGAAAGAAAGTAACAGACATCGTCATCATATCATTCTGGTTTTGAATATTTAGTCAGCTGGTGAAGTTCCCATTAACACCTGAATAAATATGGCTTTACATAAGAATATAAAAATATAGAAAGCATTAGAGATACTGTATAAGGCAAAAAGTACTAGGCAATATAACATGACAAGAGCTGTCCTATATTTCAGTGACATAGGCACTATAATAGGACACAGCTTTTGAAATGTAAAGAGAAAATGCCTCTTCTTTGCAGGGAAAAAAAAAAAAAATCCTGACAAAATTTTATGTTTAACCAGAATATACTGAGACAGACAATAGCTTCAACAAAGAGGTGAAGTAATGAGTCTAGGAACAAGCAGGTGTGTGATTTGGACTCCCTCACCTCAGTTATGCACCACATGTTCAGCTCTGACACATGTGCACTAGCTGTTTACAAGACATCGCACCAGATGACTCCACCACTTGTTTTCATGAGAGCAAGTTGTTCAACTCAATTACTGTAGTCAGCCACTAGATAGTTTAAATTATGTATCATCTGTCTCTTACGCAAAGTTCTCACTTCATCTGTCTCTGATTGTTTCAGATGCCAATTTGTCTTACGGAAGAGAACATAAAAGACATCACACAGCATTTATCAAATACCACAATTTTTAGGCCTGGTGATGAACAAACTAGACTCTCATTCTAAGGAAGGAAAAGTAATCTTGGAGACAAGACTGTCCTATGACTTGGGAGCTCTACATTCATTTCTTGGACCTAATAATAGCTGATTGTACAGCTTGCTTTTCAGGTTCTCTGAAGTATCTAAGGCCGCAACTCTACCTCAGTTCTTTTAGTTGAAAATTGGTGAAAAGTGAAAGAATCTCAACTGCAAGATTAGAGAGGCATACACATTACATGACCATGTAGCCTGAAGATGAAATTTTAATGTAGATGAGTAGGTATCATAATAAACAAAGATGCAGCAATACCACAGCAGGCTGGAATTTATTTACCTAGGTAAGATAAGTAGTTTAAGATGGAAATTTTCTTAAGAACAATATTGTTGTTGAGATAGGCTTATATATCTTTTTGGAAATTTAGTTCATAATATTAAGTAGTACTTACTGTCAGGGTAGAAGTAAGTTCCTTTGCACAAACCATTTCCATAGATGAATTACTTTTTGCCCTTATTTAGGTAATTCAGCACTGTAGCACATTATATACATTCTTGCATGGGAGAATGGACACACACAATTGTTTTTGTTCTCACCATAGAAATGCCAGGATAGCAATAAACCGTAAGTTTTCTGCTCTCTGGAGGAATTCGTTTTCAAAACTGCAGAAGAGAAGAAATAGCATAAACTACAAAGTATTTGTTGTCTTGGTATGAATTTTTCATGCCCTTGGATCACTGACTGTGATGAATCTAGTGGCAGAGAACAAGAGATCAATCACTAACAAGTGCCAGTGGAAGTGAGAAGCACAGCAGACAAAGTGGTATCAATGTCAGAATATCTGTCTGCTCCATGAAGCACTGACTCATCATTCACCAAACTCTCTAAACATAGTGATACCATTTTGAAACTGTTAACTTAACTTGCTCCAGTGAAACTATGAATATCAAGTACCTGTCTGGTAAGAATTCTCGACCTGAATGCAAGCAAAGCAAGGTCTCACTGTCATTTACCTTCATTCCCCCATTTCTGGAAAACTTAGCTACCTTGCGGTTAAAAATATTTCTTACAGTGATGTAGTTTGTTATGATGCTTCTCATTTATGAGATCCTTAAAGGAATTTGAAATAGCATACATTTTGTAAAATATTATTAAAAATCAAAAGTTCCCACTGAAGACAAAATTAACACTCAAAATAACTGATTCGCAGTTTTGTCATGGGTAGAAGTTGAATTGTTTCAGTTAGAAAATGAATGAAAACAAAATTTCATGAAGCCAGCAGCTGCTTACTGTTTGCCTTACTGAAAATAAAAAAGTCATAAAGCTAACTTGATTTAATAAAAGTGAACATATCTGAAAGCTTCACCTTTAGTAGCTGTTGAAGGCTACTGTATTAGAAGAGGGAACTCCAAAGTTAAATTCATGAGTTTACATGAGCGAAATTAGGTCTTTAAAGTGGAGCCTGAAAAAGGTCTCAGATACCTAGAAAATTAGGGTCTGAAGAAGATACACATCATGCTGACCAACACATTACATATTTGCAGTTTAAAGGGGAGTATTATAGATGTTTCAATAAAGGAGAAAGATCTTCAAAAAAAATTTAAATGAAGCCGTTATACGCACCTCATATAAAAAAGCGGAAATGCTGATAAATCCTGCAATAATAGGAACGGGTACTGAATACCACCATTAATTGTGTTCAAGAACTCTCCACGTCAATTACAACCATGCTTACCATTGTTTGAATTCTGGCTATTTCCACCTGCCCTTTGAAAACTAGTTGTTCCAACTGCCTAGTCACTCAGGCTTCTCTCAAACAATGGAAAGCATTAATTATCCAGGACTGTGCACCTTCTTCCACCAACTGTAGCGAGCACCTACAGATCTAGATTCAAATAACATTTTCATTAGCTGAAATTAGGCAAGATTAATTTCAGCACTAGCGCTTGAATTACTCCCTGGATGCTTCTTCGGCAAATCCCAGAGCTGCCTGAATCTTGAATAATTAGCTGCTTCACATTTAAGTTTGTAAGGGTTTAAAATAACCCCTTATTTTCTCTTTTGGAGTTTCAGTTTGGGAGGAATTCTTGGAGAAGAGGAACAAGACTGGGCTCTGCTCAAAATAAGGTTAAGGAGAAGCTGGCTGTGCCTCCCCATGTGCTCAGTAATTCAGTAGATGTAGAGGCAGGCATTCATAGTTTCCCTTCCATTTGATGAGATAAACACCAATCTCACCAATTGCTTAGTTTACCAAAATGTATTACAGATTCTCTTTCCTTGAATCATTACATCTAGTTGCAACATCTTCATAGAATTTATCTTAGTGTTTATCATATTTGCCTTAATATGCTTGTTGAGATGACATTGACTCTTAACGGAACTGCTGCATGAAGTTCACAGACCTTGTCACTTGGTACTGGTCACAGAACTGTACTGCACATGAGGATCCTTTGTGCCTTAAGTATCTACTGAGATATATAATATGACAGCTTTCAAGAAGTGTTTTCTATTTGAAGATCAGAAAGCTTATTACATCCAAAAGAAGACAAATATCTCTGGTCTTATTTCACAGATGGGAAACAGAGCAGAGAAATGGGGTGTACAGTAGACCACAAAGCACAGGATCAAATATGGTAACCAGATAAAGGGCTAAGATTCCGTTTTTCAGTGCAAGTTTTTGCCACTAGATAATCAGTAGCAACCTGACCCCATGCGCCAGTGTCAGGGGATTAGGAAATTTAGGCCAGAAAGATGCTTACATTTACTCATTTATTATATTTGTAATATCCTTCTGACTTCCAGCAGCATATTCAATAGCTAACAGAGTAAAAATGTGACTTTATTGCTATGCATCATGCAGCTATAAATAAATTTCTATTTATTTATAAATAAATTATGAGATCCTTAATTACATACATTGATGCATGTAAAAACTGAAAATAAGAATCCAGCCACAGATCAAGGCTGGCTGTGGACTACTAGTTCACTCAAACTGTGTTTTTTCAGTGCCCAACACCTAACAAATAGATAAGCAGTTTTTTATAAGTATGTATGAACCAAGATGTTGACAGGGGAAGCAGCACAGATATACACAGCCTCGATCTATAGTCATATTTATTACATTAAATCAGATGAAACAGCAAAGAAAATCATTTTTATTTTTATCTTTATATTTTCACAGCATTTACATCTATCAAATTAACATTAGAGGCAGGAAGGACAAAACTTCATCCGCCTTTAATAACTGGCACTTCAGTCAGTCTTGTCCAGTATATGCTTCAATACGGACTACTCAGATGCGTAAGAACCTTTGGGAACAGCATTCAGAACTGGCCATCCCCTGCCACAGAGAGTACCTAAAGATTTGCCAAGAATACTGATGAGGCCAAGAAACTACCAGGCCTTGAAAAATACCACCTGGGCATTGAGAACTGCAGCCAGTACCACCGAGTTGACCAGAGCTGCAGAATGAAGGCAGAACTGTTGTCCTGCTCTAACATCTGTCCTGCATGGACCAAAATTCCTGGGGAGGCCGATGCTGATCCATTCCACCATGTCAGTTGTGCTGCACTGTGTCTGCATTCTGCATGTGGGTGATACTAGCTCAGTCACTGAGCTGTAATAGATCAGCTGAATTAAATAGTCTTAGACTTAAAACCAGCTTGGCTTCCCAGACTGACTTTCAAATACTGTGCTGTGCAGACATCGTGCTTTAAACGTAGCCGGCAGTTAAGTGCAATGCTGGTGGCTTGTTTACTCCCCCTCCGCACCCCAGGTGGATGGTAGGGAGGATCAGGAAAAACGCAGATTTTGAGATAAGAACAGTTTAATAATGGAAATTACAATTAAATATAACAATAATAATGTAATCATAGAATCCCAGACTGGTTTGGGTTGGAAGAGACCTTAAATCTCAGCCAGTTTCAACCCCTGCAACAGGCAGAAATACCTTCCACTAGACAAAGCTGTTCCAAGCCCCGTACAACCTGGCCTTGAACACTGCCAGGGATGGGGCAGCCAGAGTTTCTCTGAGCACCCTGTGCCAGTGCTTCAGCACCCTCACAGGGAAGGGATAACTACAGCTACAATGATAAAAGGAAGTAAAAAGAGAGAGAGGAAAGCAGAAATTCTACACCCCCCGGGGCGGGGGGGGGCAATCAACACAAGTGATGCACAATACAACTGCTCACCATCCGCCAACCAATATCCTGACTGATTCAAGCAGTGATATGCCCTTCTGGGTAATTCCCTCCAGTTTCTGTCCTGGGCATAATGTGCTGTGGTATGGAATAACCCTTTGGTTAGTTTGGGTCAGGTGCCCTGTCTCTGCTTCCTCCTAGCTTCTGGTGCCCCTCCTCACTGGAAAAGCATGAGACACTGGACAGTCCTTGATCAGAGTAAGCACTACTTTTCTCTCTTTCTCATAGGAGAAGGGAGCCAGCAAGCAGCTGGGTGGGCGTTTGACCACTGGCTGGGGTCAGTCCACCATAATTGATTACACAAAGACTTATGTCTTAAACTTCAGAAACTTGAGGAACCCAGCAACATTGATCCTCTTAGCTATTCTCCTCCATAATATATCAAACCTGAAACATGCCAGACATTCTTTGTCCTTTGAATTATAAGTTGCTATAATATTTCCTGGACACATGACTATTTGATATTATGAAACCTACATAAATTACCCAAGTAATTCCTATGTATTTCTCCCTCTCTGTTCCATCCCATTTAACCATGCACTTCTTAAACCATTTTAATGCAGACATTAGAGAGGGTAGAGCAGAAAAGAGAGTCAAGGCATTCTATGGTCATTTCAAAGAGCCAGTGAGGAAGAAATGCATATTTATTTTTTCAGCTACATAAGTTTTCCCTGTTTTTCCACTCTCCACATACTCCAGTGTGAGTGGCTTCCCCATTACGAATCTTTCATTGCAAGGAACTCTCAGTACAAGAAAAAAGAGCTGTGTCCTTTCTGCTCTACTGCTGAGGTCAAGCAAAGAGTCTGCGTTAAGCTGCCAGTTTTCTTTGTGATATGTGAGGCAGCACGGAACACAAATTGCATTTCTATTACCTCTTCATCTCTTCTTTCCAATACCACAATGCTGACAGTAATCACAGAGCTGAACAGATATGACACAGAAGGCACTGAGGGAACAAGTAAGGACCATCCTATCCTGGTTTTCCAGTGCTAAAGTAAACAAACATGTATTTGGTTATCAGTTTACCTAGAGATGGTTCTGAAAATAAGTTTTTAATACTGTGCCATTGTGGGAAACTCATCACATGTTAAACATCCTGAAATTCATGTAAGTAAAGAAAGACATGAAAAAATATATTTAAAAAAAAAAAGTCAAATGGAAACAGAAATCCATTTTACAATAGATTACCAATCCAAGCCCTTCAACACTGCCATATTCGTGGTAAAATATTTTATTAGCAGGAAATACACTTCAAGTAAGTTTATGAGAAAGATAAAAAGAATTCTGAAAGACAGCATGGGCTCCACACACTGTACAAACATAAACAGGTGGTATTTTACATTGCATACATCCCTCATAAATTCTACCATACGCTTGAAGAGAGAGCCTGCAACAAAAAAAAGACAAAAAAGTGGGAGGAAAAAATTAGAACTCAGAAGCAAGTAATTCTATCACCAAACTGCTAATGATTTTTTAGCAACCTGTGATGCACTAAACCTGAAAAGAATTATACATTGTATTTATCTCCTGCATTGAACTTGAACTGAGAGCCAGCAAAACCTTTCATTCCCTCAGGAATTTCATCACAGTGCAAGCTGGTATTCTGTCTACCTAGGTCATTTCCTGAGCAATCACATCTACTTCAGCCTATCTAATCTGTTCCCAATCCACACCCTGCTATTTGTTGTGACTAAATTCACATCAGTGGTGCCAAAGATATTCCCAAGAGTTCCAACCCTGTAAAGTATTCACTGTCTGCAATTTTTAATAACTTCATTTGAGATACTCAGGAAGGGAACTGTTATAAATGTCTTGGAACGAAAATTTCAACTTCTACATTTTTCCTGCTTACAGACCAGCAGAAATATACTAATTCACAAGCTTATCCACATCTTTGAATTACACCACTCTAAATTATCACAACATACAAAACTGAACTAACCAATATCTGAAACTTAACACACTAATATTCATCCAGCAGGTACAGTGAAACTTTAGAAACATATGATGCAGCTTGGCAAACCAGTTTGATCTATAGCTCTTTGGCTTTCAATCACCAAGTAATTCTATGCCTTAAATGCATTGTCACTGTCAATCAGTAGAAGTGGTTATCTCACTGGGTTTTGCAGCACTTTCTATAATTCTCTGAATAACATGTTGGCACGATTTTCTGTTAAGTGTGTGTTACTTTACATTTAAATAATTCTTCCATGACCATGTTTCAATGACATGTGTATTTAAATCTGTTTATAGTCACTGACATTTTGTTTTGGTTTTTCCTCCTACTGCCATTTGTCCACATTTGATTGAGGGGAGATAGTTGTTTGTTTACTGGCAAGTGTGATGAGCAGTAGAAGTTAGGGAATGACAGTGAACGTAACAGCTGAGTCACAAAGAATAAGAGAAAACACATAGAAATAAATTTTTGGTTTGCATCTTGACATTTTTCAAAGATTGAGCAAAACCAGAACTTTCTTTTTTTCCTCTGGTACTGAGTGAAATATATCTCTAGTACCATTGTAATCCATTATTTTATTTGAGATTTTGGTGCGTGGATGGATCTAATTCTTCAAATTTTGATAAACGATGGGCCTCCCACTGATTTCACTACGTGCCAGATATTGCTAAGGCTGGAGCCCACAAACTCCTGTGAATTCTGGAAGACTGTCAGAACACCACAAAGCAGAAGAACTGCTTTGCCTATCACCCCATAAATTTATATTAAGATTTACACAGGCTTGTCTACAGATGAGCTAGCTTTTACAGCACATGAAGTGCTGGGAAAAAAGAGCCAATAAGATCTGTGCTTCTGTCTCTCCAGCTTCCTTTTCTAGAAAGCCAGTGAGAGAGAATCATGGGACAGTAAGTCACAGAGGCAGCAGAAAGATGCACTAACATGACTTCTGCATACTTTTTGGCCACCACCACCTGCAGAAGATTTCAGGATATAACCATGGCCCAGGAGCGTCTAGTAGGAAAAGCATAATAAAAAGACAGCATCTGAAACCAATGTTCTTTGAGTACAGGAACTGCTACCCGTCCTCTCACTCCCTTTCCACTGCTTTTACTCATATTTGTCTAGGTTTTATGTTTTCTCAGCCTTTTTTCTATGCCTCTTTTTTTCTTCTGATTTCTTGCTCTCTGTTCTTAGTTGTCCACCTCTGTTAGAGTTCCCCCTCCCACTGCTCTGTTTGTTCCTTCCATTATCTTCTGACTTTTTTTCTGAAACACTTTTCCACCCTCAAATATCACAATGCTTATTTTGAGCATTTAACCTGAAAAAAAGTGGAAGCTTATGATTTGCTACTTCTTGTCGTGTCAGACATTTAATTACTTTGAAGTATCTTGGTCAATTTTCATGGAGGAAAGATTTTTTTAAATGGGTCTTTTGGCTTCCATTGTAAAAACAGATCAGTTAACAGATTACCCACTGAGTCAGAGACTACGATAAAAATTCACAGCTATTATTAGACACTGAAAAATCCATTGAAACTGCTGTGAGAAGCATAGGAAACCAGGTTTCTGCAGCTCATGGGGGGGTCCTTGATAGCTATGAGAGATTGCTCTTTCTTCTCCTCTATTCCCGGTAGAAAAATAAAGTGTCTCAAGAGCATATCTACAAACATAAGGAGACCTCCTGAGGCCCAGGAATACATTCCTTGGCTGTATGCAGTTGCAGATAGCATATGAAGCAGACCTCTATACAGCATGTGTTATGATGTCCTAGGTTCAGCAGTAGCAGTCATTTTTCTCCTTCTTAGTAGCTGGCACAGTGCTGTGTTTTTGACTTCCGGCTTGGGAGCAGCGCTAGTAACACCGATGTTTTCAGTTACTGCTGAAATATTTAGCCTGACCAAGGACTTTTTGAGTCTCCTGCTCTGCCAGGGAGGAGGGGAAGCCAGTAGGAAGCAGAAACAGGACACCTGACCCAAACTGACCAAAGAGGTATTCCATATCACAGCACATCATGCACAGGAGGTAAAAACTGGGCACAGGACCCTGGAAGAGTTAGTTCACGGCTCGGTTGTCGAGTGGTGAGCAGTTGTATCCTCTTCCCTTTTATTTCCCTGGTCATTATTATTACTGGTGGTAGCAGTAGTGGTTTGTGTTATACCTTAGTTACTGGACTGTTCTCAACCCATGGGAGACACATTCTTTCAATTCTCCACCCCATTCCCCCCCACCTCAGAGTTGGGGGGAAGAAAGAGGGGGGAGTGAGTGAGCAAACTGAGTGATTTGAGGCTTAAACCACAACAGTTCTTTTTGGTGCCCAATGTGGGGCACAAAGAGTTAACGACAGGATTAATAGTCACTTGTCACAATGCTGATTTATTGGCTCTCAAAGTTGTTGCTCTGGTTCTCACAGGTTCAGCGTGTGATACTTTACTTACAGCCAGTATCTGTTATCTTAACATTTTTCAGATACGGGTTTTGGGTTAAGGTTCTCGTTACATTGTACTCTGTTGGAATGACTTGTAATACAATAGACTCAGTGACCATGAAACTGACCCAGCTTTTGTTCCCAGTGTGGTCACCAACTCTATACTTTGGGAGTTATATAATAGAAGTGTTTAGCAATTACACATCTCTTTTCAACTCCTCAGGTCGTCAACCTGCGAAGGAGACATTCTTTTATGCTCCCAGTGCCCCCACCAGACCGTTTACAGCATTGTTTCAGAATTTTGAAGGTTCTGAATGGCCTTTGGGTACCCTTGAGACCTGCTTGCTGATATGATGGGGATCACTATGTTGGCACGCATACGGAGTGTGTTTTACCCATGACCATTTCATCTGGTCCAGATTGCTATGCAGAGTCCAGTTTGAGCCTTGTCTAGGGTTAGCAACAATATAGGAGGACCAAGAAATTTTCCCCGAGGATGGACAGTCATGAGTGGCAAGGTGTGTGGGATAGTATGGGCAAGTATCTAGGCCAGTGGACCTCTCCAGTGCTTTGGAACTTCACCAAAGAACAAGTGCAAAATCCAGAAAAATTAGTAAAACACTTAAATGAGGTGTGTTGTCAATCTGGTCACACCAGAGATGGACAAACCATGGCAACATGCTGGGGCTTGGACTGGGCTTACAGAGCTCTGTTCAACACCACACAGCACCTTCAAATGGAAAAAAATGTCCCTGGAAATGAGGGCGGAGCAGCAGACAGCACAGCTACTCCAGCTCCAAGCACAGCAGCTATGCCAGCCCCAGGGATAAGTACAGTGGCTACTCAAACTTCAGCCCTAACAGGCAGTGCAGCCACTCCAGCTCCAACTCCAGCAGCTACACCACCACCAGCAGCAAGTACAGCCACTACTCAAATGACAGTGACAGGTATAGCAGCAACCCGAACACAGTGATAAACACTGAAGCTAAACCAGAGAACCAACTCGTACCAATACAGGTTGCCCCTGTGTGCAAGAGGAAAAGCAAAAAAGAGGCAAGAAAGATAAAGCAAGATGAAGAAATAACGTACTCACCGCCTGGGACAGCATCTGACCAGGAGTCATCATCATATGCTGAAGAAACAAAGAGGTGACTGCCTGATCTCGGACCTCAACCGAGCTGCGGAATATGCGAAAAGACTTCACCCATCAGCCCCAGGAGCACATCATCACCTGATTGCTCTGATGCTGGGACAATGGAGCTGGTGGTGAAGAACCAGAAGGTAGTGAAGCCAAGCAGCTGGGATCACTTGCTAGGGAAGGGGGAATTGATAAGGCAATCGCAAGAGAAAAAGGGTCCCTCAGTCTTTGGAGGCGGCTCTTGGCAGCTATGAAAGAAAGGTTTCCATACAAGGATGATGTTATGAGTTGTTTGGCCAAGTGGACATGCTCTAGAAAAGGGCATCCAGCCTCTGAGGGAATCAACCATTGTACAAATGACCTATAATATCAAGCCGAATAACGGGGATATACCCATAGGTCCAGATGAAGTCAAATGTACACAACCCACGTGGCCAGAATTTAGATGGAATGCACCCTCATCATATGCCCTTTCACTGTAACCTGGAATAACATAATACCACCAACAGTGGATGAAATGATTCATAAACTCCGAGAGTTCGAGACAATCACTGTAACTTGCAGTAGTGTCTTTCAAAGACAGCAAGACCTCCGAAACAGTGATGCCACCCAATGCTTTGGTAGCACTCGATACCTGCCGGTGGAGCTGTGTGAGCATCATGAGTCTTCTAGCCTCCAGGAAAGCAAATAGGAAAGGCTTACAAGAATAAAGAGAGAATAGTTAAAGCCAATGAACAAACTGAAAGCGCAAAAGGATTACCAGAAGAATGGAAGGAAGTAAAATGGAAAGTATGGAAGGAGAAGACATTAAAGCAGCAGCAGAAGGAGAAGAATCTTTCCTAATTGTGCTTTCAAGGATGTCCCTAATGGATTCAATCTCATCCAAATTCTAGCAGATAGCATGTGCCGAAAATGCTGCAGATGGCTTAGCTTAGCAGCAGGGATGGCTTGGAAGGCAAACAGTTCCTGCGGCTGCCTCAACAGATTGTTTATACAAAGATACCAACAGTGCCCAGCCATTGTCATGAAACAGCACTTGCTCCCTTGAGACTTCAATCTGGGCATTTCAAATGGCAGATTTGTGTGTCATTGAAAACAGGAGGGTCCTTGACAGTTCCTGTCATTGAGAACAGCCTAAATGGTGTCTTGACTCTTAATAGAAAGCAGTATGAATGGGAAAACTTGAGCCGTATACATCTCAGTGAAATCTTCACTGTCTAAGTGAAGCCCTCCTTTAGTAAGTCACATCATGGAAATCAGGTTCACTTTATGTGAGTTCTGATCTCTTCACATCCTTGTTGATTCAGAAAAGGTTTAGAGAAAGGTCCCAAACCAGTGAATCCAATTTCCATCAGCATAACGGAGAATAGTTTTTTTGCAAGTGGTGAGCTAATAGATCTTCTGATCTTCCATCTGCACCACTACCCAACACACACATTAGGCAGCCATTACTGCTATGGCACCACCTCAGCATGTTTCCAGTTATTCAGGAGCCTTTATTCTCTTAAGGATGTAACTTAGCATGAGGCTAAATTACTTTTTTAAATGACATAAATGACTTTTTCTGGTACACAACAGACAAGTCCGTTCTTGAGATAAGCCTTAGGCTCTCTTTTAAGCAGTCTGAATAAAAAGAAAGGTATTGGTTAACACACATTATTAATGCTGTATCAGCCACAAGTCCTGGTGACTTTTAGCACATTTCTCAATTTTGAAGATGACAGTATGACTTTTCTATTAGGGAGTCGGAAGACTGTAATTGCTTTTTCTGTTCAGGAATATTTGCTCATTAATGCTCCATCTCTATAATGTAGTCTTCCATCTTGAAGCCAATTAGATTAATAAAACTTTCACCAACCTGTTCCTTTCAAAGATTATTCCACAAACTTCTCTAACTTGCTTCTGGACAAATTATTAAGGATATGTACTGCTCTTATTGACCAAAGGTCTGAAGATCTCATACACCTGCAATAGTACATGTTTTAATTCTGTTTTAACCACTTCAATGATTATTCTCCATTAAGCTTTCTGATCCCCTTCCTCCTCAAATTCTGGAAAACATGCTTTCTTTTCCTGATATTCATTACCTTCAAATATGGTGAATTTGCTGAAGTTGCACAGACTGTGAACATCCCACTTACTAATCTTTTCCAAGTGGGTGTTCATCATCTGGCTGTTACGATGAGGGAAGCTGGACAGATCAACCTATCCACATTACAGCTGCATCCAGCCCCTTTTACATTAAATCACTGTATACATATGCAAATTTAATGATAAACAATCACAGACTACTGGGTGACAGAGCTATCGGAATATAGGTGTGGTCAATCATCATCATAAATCATACTGAGTCAGCCCTTTTATCATCTCTGTTGGTCTTTTCTGAACTCTCTCCTATTTATTAGATTTCTTCTGGTGTTGAAGAAACCAGAACTGCAGACAGCTTTCTTAGCAGCCAATTGGTATCTCACACACAGAAACTATCCTATTAAATGCAGGAGCCCTAATTGAATCTCCCACCCCTTCAGCCATTGAATTATATGATCTAGCAAAATAATGAAAACATCTTTAACTCATTTCCCCATGGCAAATAATTCTGGCCCAAGGTCTTCCCGTAGTCAAGAAAATTAATGAATAAGCAACGTGTTCAATCCTTTCAAGTGGATAACAAACACACTGAAGATAAATGAGAAATATTAAATAGAGGTCCAGAATTATTGAATCATCAGCCTCAGTGGTCACAACCCACCAAATACTTCCATAATAAGGATAACACATATGGAAATGCAGAATTCAGGTCACCACTAGATATACAATAGTACAGGTGACTGCGCTAAGAGAATGAGCAAGTACCTGAAGGGTTACTGTGGATATTTCTCTCTATGTAACCTCTGTGAACTATACGTGAACAAAAGAATTCATTATTTTCAGAGGAACAAAAAAGTACTGTCAAGAGGAAACCAGTAAGCAATCTTGCTTTTAGTAAGACCACTGACAGAAAAGCAAGAGAATTTTTTGAAATCATATTCAGAAAATCATGTGGAAATATGAGGGCATTCAAATTAAGGATACAAAATGCTCTCATCAGGACAATAAATTTCTACAAGTGAGGCTTCAGATGCTCAATGTATTGAACAGAAATAAGGTCAAAGTGTGAACTAAAGATTGTCTACAGTTATTAACTTATGGGAAAATAAGAGAATAGAGTTTCTTAACGGTGTTAACAAAGAAGTTATAAAATAAAATGGCTAGAAGTTGTAACTACACAAAGTCAAGCTTGAGACAAATTTAATAACCTAGCTGCGAAGGTAACTGAAAAATAAGAATAGTTTTGCTATCAAAGATCACAAATACATTGTTCAACCTCAAGAACAGAAGGCATCAGGGAGACATTATTGTGGCCTTTCAGTTCTTAAAAGGGGCCTGTAAGAAAGATGGGGAAGACTTTCTATCAGCGCCTGTTGCAACAGGATGAGGCGTGATGGTTTTTAACTAAAAAAGGGGAGAATCAGGCTGGATATGAGGCAAAAGTTCTTTACAGTGAGAGTGCCAGAATTTTGAAGGTAATGAATATCAGGCTGCCTAGAGAGGTAGAGGACACCCCATCCCTGGAGACATTCAAGGCCAGACTGATGTGGTTCTGAGCAACTTGAACTAGCTGAAGGTGTTCCTGCTTATTGCAAAGTGATTGGACTAGATGATCTTTGAAGGTCTCTTCCAGCCTAAACATCAGAACTCTGCACTTAAAAGTCTTGGGTGCTTAATCTGATTTATGGGAAAAGACAGAAGCTGCCCACGCCCAAAGATGTGTTTCTGTAGAAATATGGCATTTGTTCAACACAGACCAAGAGAAAAAAAAAAAAAAAAAAAAGGGCAACCAATACAGTAAGCATTCCTCCCCTGACCAGACTGAGAAATAGAGTTCTCTACAATGCTCCTGCTCTAGCACCCCTAAGAGAAACTGTTCTTTATTTGACAATCCCTTTATTATTTTTAGGGTGGCAACAAATAAAGCAGCAATCAAATCAGTCTGCGAAATAAATCTTGAAAAAAGCACTTTTCCTCTAAGACAAAAACAAACTTACTAGCAATAAATATTTACCAATTTTTTTACATTTTAATAATTCTTACCTAAAATGCAATAGGTGGCATTAAATTTACTTTGCGTCTATGATATATCCATTCTATGGTTAACCATGTAATTCCATTTACCAGGAATAGTAGATCATCTTCACCCATAAACAGTCTAACTGAACCAACATTAGGGAAACAAACAAACAAGAATAGCATTTTCATTCAGCTAAGAAGAGTTAGTGCAATCTGTTCAGCATTTGAAGGATGCTTGGGTAGAAACAATTTTTTATTAAACAGACAGTGCCTGGTTTTATTCAATTGTAGAGGTACATCAATTTGTTCTTTCTGGAAGCCACTGTGCAACCCCTCAGCTGATTATTGCTAATGTTTTGCAGAGTATGCAGCAGTTAATTATTGTTATTCATGTAATTAGTTTGCTAAGCTGGCATTGCATGGTCTCAGGATTTAGAGGGTCTTTTTTGTGTAATTTTTGTAACACTGAAAAAGAGAGCTAAACCCAGAGGTCTGAGCTGCAACATACTAGGGACTATGAGAGTGTTTGGTTAACTGTCCCAATGTAGACCTCTGAAGGTATTTATAAGGTATGTAAGCAAAATCTGTTTCAAAATCAGGATGACACTTAGGGTTTAAAACCTGTATCAGGCAACCTGAAGTAGGTTTGAACAGGACAGTCTGAGTTCCTGAAACTTCTGAGCTGACCCGAAACTTCTGACTGAACCAAAGGCTGAATGTCAAAACCTTAGAAATGTGTAGTTCCTGTCTGGGCTATACTCAAATGTCAGTCAGTAAAAACTTACTTTTAAGTCATTTCAGTTTAATTCCTGGTTCTAGCCTAATTCTGCCTGTACTTGCAGCAGAGTGTATAGCTCTTCTTGATGTCTGACACATCCTACACAAAGTGGCAAATTAGCATATTGCTCTGCAAACAAAACCAGTTTATTTTCAGAAGCCTTAGAAGGGATAACTCATTTTAAGGAATCTATAATCTATAATTACAATACAGAAATCAATTGCTAGGAATACATATAGCTTTCACATTTAGTTACCTTGAACTCTGGTTTTGGGGTGGTGCTTTCTCCCCCCTGTCAAATAGTGGCAGAGATATTTTTTAATTTTCTTTCTGCCACTGATTATGAAATGTGGGGACCCTAGAGTAATAATTTTTAAACTATTTGCAGTTTAAACATCATCACTCTGAATGTGATCAGTATCAGGCTCGGATGTGCTGACTTTATCTTCTATTACCAATTCTTACAAAATTTCTACTACACTGAATAGTCCAAGTAACAGGAGGTTGGCTGTCCTCCTGCCATCTCAGAGAACAGAACTCAAGAGACAAAAGAAAGCAAATATTCTGTAAGCACCAATGTCAACAGAACATCTACCTTTGTTGTCCTCTTCCTTGTTCCTCCCTGTCCACACAGTCACAACACTTAGCTCCTTGTAATGAGCATGTGATTTTGAGTGCAAAGACCTCCATACATACAGTCTGAAGTGGCACAGTAAGAAAGCACAAGAGCGTGGGAAACAGAAGCTCAAAATGCCCAAGGGATCTCTGAAAGTGAAATATGTCCAGGGCAAAAGAAATATTTTAACAATTCTGCAGCTTGTTTCCTAAGAAAAATTCCAAATCTGAATTATTTAATATTGAACAAAATGAGGAATGGAAAGGCTTTCATCAGAGAGAGGTTTCCCACTCAGCAACTCAGATGCTAAGGCTTTTATCATGACTTGAAAAGCAAAGAAAGTGCAAAAAGAAGGGGAAAAAAGCCAGGATATTATCAATATATCATCCCATGTATCACTTATCCGTCAAAGTATAAACTGGCAATTGAACTTCTGGGGTTTTTTTTTAATCTCTGATCTTTATTCTACAGAATACTTTCTATTCTGAAACTTTTTTAATGATTAAATTCACGACTCACTCAACAGTGAATCTAGGTCATTAGGGGAAAGCAAAGCTCATCCTGGAGAATGAAAGTAGTCACTCAGGCCTTTTTCTGCTTTTAATCCAGCATAAATTAATCCTGCCTACACAACAGTATGCATGATTTATGGATTGACATAAATTTTTCCTTACCTCTAACAGAATTCTGTCAGTTGGACTATCTCTCATGATTCTACTGAAATATTCCGTGTCCTTTCCATGATAGAAGTTCATAGACAGTAAATTATGAATGACCCATCTCCCTTCTTCTGTATTTTTAATTCCAAGATGCCATTTTTAACCCCAGAAACTTCACTTTTGTGACAACAACAGATTTTCACACTCCCATTAAACATCCTAACTACACACTTTTCTTATTTCATTTCTCTAGACCACACAGACACCCAGTTCATGAATACTCAAGTGGTCCTCAGGCTTGGAGGAGTTTCATTACCTTGTATTACAGATTTGAAGCCTTTATTCTCATGAAATCAACAGCTAATGTTTTTTGAACAAGAAGATCTGAACAAACATCATTTGTGCTTTAGAACTCTAACAATAAATGGGAACTCTGAAAGTTTCTCAGTATATATGTAAAATTTGGGTTTTATGGTTCAGTTTTACTACGATTATGGTATAGTTTGTAGTATCTTTTGTTTTGGTGAGTATTCAAAATTACATCATTCTCACAATAACACCCTTAGGAAAAATTGTTGCCATCTTCTGGATGCACTCAGGGCAAGGAAAAAAGAAAAGGAAAAAAACAAAACAAAACAAAAGGTGACATTTTACTGAAAGCTCCAGCTGACACATCCTGGATACCGGCTTTACCACTGAAAACCGCAGAAAGTTACTCTAAGAAAACAAGTGTTTTCTTCTTTCCCATTTTATACAGCGATAGTAGCATAACATCTGGCCAAGATTTATTTGCCTGGTTAAGCAATACTGATGGGAGATAGCCTTTATTCACAGATGTGACACTTAAGTTGAAGCCAAACATAACAAGAAAAGGGATACAAAGAGGAAATTATATCCACTCCAAATATTTTTTTTTTCTGCATCTATACCTTGCTGTTTGAATGGGAAATAAACTCGTTTGAACTACATAATTATCACAGTTTAGTTTTACAGCTTTTATCCTGCAATTTCTTTGAAATCCAGCCTGGATATATTGCATTATCCTTTTTCTGTTCGGTGTTTTCTTCTTCCTTTCTTCTTTTGAATTTACACAAGATGTAACCAAATGCTTGTTGTGTGGCCAGCTCAACAGACTGGCTTCTGAGAAAAACACTGCACGTTCAGCAAAGTCTTTTTAAGAACAGAGAATGCTAGTGTCAGTGAGAATAAATCAAAGGTGATAATATCTGGGAAAAAGAAAACATTGTCTGGAGAAAATAATGACTCTTGTCAGTGACTCATTGTCAGACACTAACATATCTTGCCAGTGCTGGACTGTGATATTAAAATAAGACGCAAATCTACCTTATCACCTGGAGTGAGACTCAGACATGCATTCTCTAACTGTCTGGTAAGGAGAGAAGACTAACACCAGCTAAGCCATAACGACACTCAGCAAAAACCTCAAAAGGAGATACAGGGAAGGGAAGACAGGCACCGCATGCATCCCTCAACTTTGCACTGTACAGCTGACTTACTTTGCAGTTAGCTTCATTCCTGCCTGAGCACAAGGACCGGCAGGCCAGTAAGTTACATGCATACTGTTCATAACACCATCACCCCTCACCAACTGTTAGAAGGATATGACCACTTGCTGCTAAACTAACAGCAGCAAGCTCCTCAGTGGAGCCCAGGTTAGTTTTACAGAACCATCCAATTAAACAGGCTTATAACATTTCAATCTGCAACAAATTAAGCTGACTCATGGCCCCAGTCATGAACTATTATAAAAAGAGTCTTTTATCCAAGTCATGTGCAATAGGAATGAAACCCCTCATTAAACAATGTTCTTGTTTTGTGAACTTCAGACTCCCAATTCACCCCTTCTCCCCAAATATGCTGTTGCTGAAACTTACCGCTTTTGCCAACTCCCCCAGCTCCTAGCATCACCACCTTGTACTCTCTGGAGCCTGGTGACGAACTGCTGGAGGAGCTGATCATTTCGTTTTCTAGCTCCATCTTGCACAAGGCAGAAGAAGGGAGCAAAAAGGAAGAAAAAGCAACTGGCAGGTGTTTTCTCTGATCTTAAACAACTATAGAAGCTGCACTGGAGTAAAAAAAAAAAGGCGGCAGAAAGGTATAATGCAAGAGGTACGATTTATCAGCCGCACACTCGCTGCTGTGCCTGTGTAGCTGGAGAAGGTCTCATAGCAACCACTTTAACAGCTTCCAATAAAAATCTCTCTCTGCCCCCTCCCAGCTCTGTATCATTCTCTCTGTTTCTCTTCCTGGACAGAAGCAGTTTTGCGAGGCTCAAAAGCCCTGGTACCTCTGGGTGTTGCTGTGTCACTGGAATCAAATTGAGCAGATCCTCCAGGAGAAGAAACTGGATTAAATTCCTTAATTATGATGCTTGTTATTCCATGTAGCCCTTGTTTGAATCTTAAACAGCAACAAAACAGAACAGGAAACCTTCTTGTCACCTTGGAGTTTAATATTCATGCTGTGTTCATAAAGTTTGCTAGATTCACATTAGGTATGAAATAAATAACTTTCAAGAGTCTTTGTTCTTCCTGAAGCTTACTTTAAAGCACAGAAGTTTTCTAAGATTAGTTCTGCCCCCACACCAATTCTGTTTTAGTTCAGTCTGCAACCATTACTTGCTGAAATAAGCCAAGTATTTTTTAAACAAGGCTTGTTTATTCTTTTTCTTTTTCCCAACACAGAACTTCAGGAGATTGAGATTTAAGGGAGGGGAAAAGATACACAGATTTATCCAGAAAACATCCATGCTGGCAAAGAAGAAAACCGAGAACCAAATTGTTCTAAGTATTTAATACTAATATCAAGCATTTAGCGAACTGACTTGGTCAGCACAAATAAATAAGAATAGAACAAAACTAAAAGTTTGTGAATGATGTCCACTGTGAAAAACCCCAGGTGAATTTAGTGAAAACCACAGAAGACTGCAGCACCTCATTGATTTCTAATGTCATTAATAGATCTGATACATTTAAAAAATGTAATAAGTAATAAAATAATTGCCCAGCTTTAACAGTTATGCAGTGTTTTTGAGGACCAAAAAGCATCTACTGAAAAAAGGGTAGAAAGCAAAAGTTTGCACTCCTCTAAGTAATGCTGGGCCTTCATGACAGGTGGAACTATTAAGATGACAGGGAAAGGGAAGCAGGAGAGGCAACTAGATAGAGTATCTTGGAAGCCTTCAACTGTCTACTTCTCCAGTTACTTCACAGAGAGAAAATGTGTGCCATTAAATATGAATACAAAATTAAAAGTTGAAAGGCGAAGGAAAAAAAAAGCCAAAAAATAGTAGCCTGACGAAGGAGGTTAATTTAAAGAAAACTAGGAAGAGGAAAAGGTATAGAAAGGCATATGCACGAAAGATAGTTTAATGGACTAAAAAAAATGCATGAATAAACAGAAGAGATAGAATTCTGTTTAGAATGGAGAAAAGTCAACAGTACATGAATACTCATTTTCACTCCTAACAAAAAATTAGGAAACATCAATGAAACAAAAAGTAGCTGGGATCAAAACTTGCTAAGAGTCATGCCTAATTTCAGTAACTTGCCACTTAATGTTTTGGGCAGTAAAAATGAACTTTTAATGAAAAAGAATTTAAATGCAAGGAAATACAAAATCCACTAGGGACTATTAAAATCACCACCTCTTCCTTAAGAAGTACTCAATTTACACCAACAATATCCCCAGTGCTGGGAAAACAATGAAGAATCAGATTACAACAGTCATTTTTCAGATGAAGAGCAAAAGACAGAAGAGAGAGTATTCTGAGAACCTTTAGAATCAGGATATGCCACTGTTGTCCTACATGATTTCTGAAACAACCATGCTGTGAGCAGCTTTGTGCTGTCAGGGCTGGGTGGCTGTATGGTTGCATTGATACCTAGATGCATACCTCAGAATTAAGAATTACTTAATCATCAGAACATAAAATAGGACTTTAACAGAAACTTCTAAATGTAATAATGTGATGTCAAAATATCGAATTTCAGTGGAAAGAGACAGGTAGGTCAGTAAATCCCTTTGTAGATTAGTAAATCCCTGTTGTGACTGAAATCCCATTTTCATTAAAATCATTCTCAAGTGCTCAATATTGATACATTAGATAAAACTACTAACACCACCAAAATGACTGCTTAGAATAACTGGGTTTTTCTGGTAATCTCCCATCAACACAGCAACCTGCTCCTCATAGTAGCTGCATTTGGCTAACATTACAACATCAGAAAAATGAGTGGCTGTGCAAAATATTACAAAAGAAAAATATTTTTTTAAAAAATGTTATTATAATGTATAGAAAACAGGTAAGAACTAGTCAAGATTACTTTTTTGCAGCTGTTGGTGTTTACTAGAAAAAAGTGGCAAGTCATATTTTCCTTTGGTTTAGAGCTGGAACATGGGGAAGGGATACAAGAAATGGAAGAGGCTACAGAAGGGAATTATGTTAGAACAGGAAGCAGAATTAAGCATAGCCAGAACTAAATGGAAAGCCACTTCCTCATCTAGAAAAACAAGGACAGTACTTTTTTGGCAGAAAGAGTGGAATTCAAACATATTTTATCAGCTGAATGAGGATTAGCCATTTAAAATACCTCTTTAAAGACAGACACTTGTTTATTAAATAGTTTAATAACTACCATGACATTATGTAAGTACTTGGATGAACATATCCTACTAATTTTCACACAGATGTGTGGCCACAGCCTTACGAGCTAATATTTCACTCTCATTTATAATGCAGGTCTTGTTCTAATTGGCTTTTATCATAACTTCCTATCGACAAACAGCCTACTCTATCCTAATTTCATTCAGTCCAGTAGCAGAGAACAAGAATTTCTCTTCAATCCTATATGCAACAACATCAGTCTTCCTGCCCCCACCTGAGCAGAAAAGTACAAGATTTTGCTTTCAGTCTGCTGCCAAGAAAATTAATACTGAGATGATCTGAAATGACTCAGCATGAAATACATAATACAGGGGGAAAAAAATCACCCACATAAATGCTTTATGGACAAGAGGAAGAAAGAGTAAAAGATGCAACAACTGAACCTAATATACTAACATTTTTATGAAGAGTTACTTATTCTACAACAAATTCCAGTCCTCTGTTTTATCTGCTTTCCTGTGCTTTTTCATTTAAAAAATTCAAACTCTGAATTCTTATTTTGTCTTTTAATATTGAAATAGCTGTATGCTCAGATATTTAAGGTCTTAAGCAAAAGACAACATACAGATAGGTATGTTAGAAGTAGATGAGTTTCTTTCTAGAGAAAATGCCATTAGAAAACACATTCCATTCATCCTACATCCCCATTTGCTCTGGGGGTGCTGAATAAAATAATGAGATGTTAACACAACATGTAAATGTTCTAAATTGTTTCCTAGGGCACTTTATGTTTAGGAGATTTTATCAATTAACCTGGGTAAATATTCTCGTCATTAGGCAGGGAGCTTATGAGTTTAAAAACTAGAATAGCAAGCAAAATGCAAATCTTGGCAGATTTGTCCTCCATTAAGTGATGGCTTAAAGGCATGTGAACCATTTAATAATAAGCAAAGATGCATGAACCTACTAGGGTCCATGCCATTATGAAAACATGGACCACTCTTTTGTCCCTCATGTTCACATATTAGACACAGCAGAGAGAGGAAATGTAAAAAGCACCCTTTATAAAAAGGAGTATAAACCCATCTTGTTGAATTGCTGAAGTGCTGCTATGGCAAGAAAGAATGCTAATGCAGAAATTATTGCACCTCAGGAAAAAAATGCATTTGGCACACTAACTTGATCATTTCTGAGCAGCATAATAAAGAAATTGCTAAGGGAGTTGTAAAAAACTTTAAACTAAAATTTTACATTAAAAGATTTAACATATTCATTCTTAAATATGCTGAACACCTCTGAATCATATTGTTAGGGGATCTCCAGCATACCATAGAAGCAGCTGTGCATTTGTGGAATTTAGATTCCTACTAGCAAAATCATGCATCTGCCACCGGCCCCTTGGGTTCCTTAGATAATCCCCATCCTTTTTCTATTCTTCAAATGACTGATCTGTAGGATGACTCACTGTGTCACAACAGTCTACTTGATGGGACACTTGACAACCTTCCATCCTGAAGCTGGCTCTTCAGCTCAAGCTGTTGAGGCATATGCCTTTTGTTCTGAAGTTCCTATTTCTGTCCCTAGCAACAGACAACATACTGTCCCCTGCCTCCACTGCAATGGATTTTAATCTAAGCCTTATTAGCATGTCTAGTGGCAAAAAAAAAAAAAAAAAAAAAAAAATGAAAGGAGAAAAGATGCAAGACCGACTATTAACAGAAAATGTGAAACAACTTCAGAGTCCACAGAGCAAAGAAACATTGTGGGTTTGTTCTTGCCAAAGAAGGGAGGTTTATCATGAACAACATCTACCTTTTGACTACCCCCAGTCAAATAATGCAACTAATGTACCTGCTGGGCAGAGGTTTGAGATACAGGGGCAGTTTATCACATTTTTGAGAACACTCAAATATTATTAACCTTAAAATTTTTACAAATGACTACTCAATCTTCTTATAGAACAGAAACACTGAAGGTCATGTCCTAGACTTCATCAAAGGGAAAAGCTATTTTCTCTGGGTGTCCAATAAGGTTTCACAAATGATTTATGATCTTACTGTCAAGAAGTACTAATGATCGCAGGTCATTTATGGATTTCTGTGGATTCTTAATTGCATTCATAGATAACACTTTTATACATTCAAATGCAACACTGACATTCATAATGTGAAAACCTTAAAGATCTCAAAGTCTTAACTGCAGATAAACATGTTCTCTGTGATCATGAATATATGTTTATTCTAAATTCATTCACCTTCCAGTGCGGTTTCTAGGAGAAAAAATTATAAGCACAAATATAATATGAAATATTATAAAAATAGCATTAGAAGAGTGCTGAAGGGGTCATCTTTTTCATCCCTGTCTCACTCCACAAATCCATTTTAGCAGATTGAACAATATTTGCTCAACTTCATTTTAGTCTTCCAAGAGAGAAATTAATCCAGTTTTTCAAATGCTGAAATAAATTTCCTCACTATCCTGTTAGAAATGTCTTTGAAACCCAAATGTTTTTCATTACACAGTAAGATATATCACTTTTCATTCTACCTGCTACAGGCATTGTGAAAAGTCATAGTGAATATACCAAACACATACTTAGTGAATCAAACACGGTAAATATAGAGAATGTTGTTCTCAGCCTTCCTCTCTTTCTCTTTCATGCTTCCACTTTCTCAGCAGAAAAAAACCCCAAAAAACCTATCAATCCTCCTTCATAACTCATTTATTAACCTTTTATGCTGCTTTTTTCCCAAAGACACTCCACTGCCTGTTTTGAAGTGTGCTTCCCAAATCTGGACACATTATTGTTTCAAGACTTCATACATTCTGGATTTACAGCTACTGCTGGTGCATATCCAGCTTAGTAGAGTTACAACAAACACAAGCAATCAATACTGAAAGTTGTAAAGTTTGTTGGTCTTTTTATTTATTTTCTAATCTGTGTTTGAATGGTATCAGTGACAAATACTGGGACTGTATCAATTTATGACTTCTGGATTTTTCTACTCTCTTCAAGCCTTCTTCATCATTTTTATTCCTGGAAAAAAGAAGATTATTTCAGATCTGACTGCTACAAAAAAAGAAGATTCTCTCATTTTGACTGTTACCCTGAAAGCATTTATAGATGATGATAACGGCCACATCCCAGAAGCCCTTGTGCTTGAAAACAGCTTTTTGAACTTCAAGCATGAGAATTTTAATACTAAACCATGTCAAATGGTGCACCACTAGGGGGAAAAAAAAGCAGCAGACAGACTCTTAAACTTGATTTGGTATCAGTCATTCACTTTTCAATTTGCTGTACATATCAGGTAAACCTACAGACTAGCTTCAGCTTCATCATGGAAACACCAAATGTTTTTCAAATTTACCTTTTCAGATTTCGTATTACCCAGGACTTTCCCACTATCACAGATTATTTTCCATGTTGAGATAATTTTATTCTAGAAATCCATTTGTTTATTGGTATTGTTAGTTGAATAGAAGTGAGTACTTCTGCAGTTTTTATCTGTTGCAATTAGCAATAATTTTCTAAGTGCATAATGAAGATGAATGTATGTACCATTAACATGAAAAACAAAGTCAGTTCCTTTAAAATCATCAGTAAAAAGGTTTCTTCCAGACAAGTCAGACTTCTAGTTTGCTAAATCTCCCACTGGACATATTGCTTCCTATGTTGAACAGAGGAACATTCACCAAGTTTAGAGTAATAAAAGCTTGGACTCAGCTATCTCATGGGCTGAACAATGGATTACAAGAAATGACACAAAAAGGAATATATATATACGCTGCAGTGGGTTTTCTTTTTCAGCAGTAAGAGTTCAATCTCTTCTTAACTAAAGATTTCTGATGTCACTTTGTATGTGCCTATGCTTGAATTCTGAGGAATCTACTTGTTTCGATAACTCCCATCCTGTTTAAAGAGACCAGTTTTATATGTAAAAATAGCACTAAAATCACCAGTAGTTCTGCATGAAAGATATCAGTACATTTTATAAATCTGACATAAACTCTTTCATTTAAGCTCTTGTCAAGAGGCTTATGAGCTAGGTAAGTATGTAACTGCATTTATTTGGGAAGTTCCGTCAGAGTTGTGTTGTAGAAGATTGAAAATATCCCACTTGCGATTTCCACTGCAATCGATTCAAGATCTGCTTCTACCAAAAACACTAGACCCTGCAGTCTGTCACTAGTTAGTCAGTTAATCAGTTTAAAGATGCTATTCTTACAAAATATTGCAAGATCAATAGGCTTACGTGTTTGGAAATGAGTTAATCTAACCTCTGCATGCCAGAAAAAGCAAAACAGCGCAGTAATTTTATAATGTTAATGAAACATAAGTGAAGAAATCCATCACTGTAGGCTTCACTGTATCGCTAACTTGTTTAAGTCTATAAAGCTCAGCTTTAGCAAATAAACAAAATCAGGAAACTGGTGAAAAATCACAACCTCAGTTCTTTGCTAATTTGTTAAAGTCAAATTTGTTAATGAATTGTCAAAGACAAGATAGTGCATTAGGCTGATCTTCCATGATTTAATGTCTGTTTTCGTATCACAGAATGATAGAACTTGGGCTGGAAAAGACCATGAAGATCACTGAGTCCAACTCTAAACCCAGCACTATGAAAGAAATCATGTTTCTGATCACTTCTTTGTGTCTTTAAAACACCTTAAGGGACAGTAACTCCACCACTTTCTTGGGCAGCTTGTTCCAGTATTTGACAGGTCTTGTTTTCTTTGTTCTATGGAGAAGAGGAAACTTTTTAGGAGGAAGAAGGATGAAGACGTGGACAGGTCTGAAAATTAAAATACTGAACTGACTGAGGGTTTAAATTCATCAAGTGACGATGACTTTCCTGCAGCTAGCAGCAGCATGCCAGTATAACCAAAAGCAGTCTCTTTAGATACCCACAAATGGAGAAACTTGTGTCTGCTCAGCAAAGAATATTTCAATTAAGTATCCACTGGTATTCCTGCAAAATTAGCAAAAATATAAAGAGATTTAAAAAAAAAAAAAAGAAAAAAAAGAAAACCACCAAACCAAATGAGCCATTTTTCAGTGACATATCATTACAAGAACTCTGGGAAATGAGAAAGAGAAGCTCAGATCTTCTGACTACATTATTTTAAATTTAAAAAAAAAAAAAAAAGATAAGTCATTAAAGAGTGGTTACCTAGATAAAATTTCTGTGAAGGACTTTCAACAATGATTGAATAAACAAGTATTTTATTATCTTAGGATTAAAGATTTCTCTTGACAAGGTACCTGTATTTGTTCAAATTCTGTACTGAAGATCTCCTCAAAAGGCCACAGTCAATAAAAGCTAGTAAATGGGACTTGGTGGGTATATAAGGAATGCTAAATCCCCTTACCTTTGTCTCACTTCAACTCAGAAAACTCATAAATGGGTCAAGTCCTGTGAAATTAAAAAAGTTAACCAAATTGTGTACTGAAATCACACAATCAGAACTTCTCCAAGTGGGCACACTGCTGACAGAAGCTGATTTTACATTCAAAGAAAGTCACATGGTTTCTCTGTTTACCGAGTTAATCTGTGTTTCTCTTCCATTAGAGATCAGTTTGACTTTAAACTGGAACTTCACAGAAGCTGTTGGTACTTTAAGATATGTTGAAATACAATCACATGAACAAAGCAAAAAAAGTATTGGTGGTGGGTAGCACTTGATTCTGATTCGGCTGAATCACAGCAGAAGGAATGCTATACAGAGGTATCTTGACACATATGTCAACTGAGCCAATGCCAACCTTACAAAGTTTAACCAAGTCAAGTGCAAGGTCCTACACCTTGGTAGGGGAAATCCCAGCTACAGCTGGGCACAGCTACAGGCTGAGCAGAGGAGAGATTCAGAGCAGACCTGAGGAGAAGGACTTAGGGGTGTTGGTTGATGAGAAACTGTGTATGACCCGGCTGCAGTGTGCACTCGCGGCCCAGAAAGCCAACCATATGCTGGGCCACATCAAAAGGAATGTGACCAGCAGGTCGAGGGAGGTGATCCTGCCCCTTTACTCTGCTCTCCGGAGACATCACTTGGAGTGCTGTGTCCAGCTCTGGTGTCCTCAACACAAAAAGGACATGGAAATGTTGGAACAAGTCCAGAGGAGGCCACAAGGATGATCATGGGACTGGAGCACCTCCCATATGAAGACAGTCTGAGAAAGTTGGGGCTGTTCAGCCTGGAAAAGCGAAGGCTGCATAGAGACCTCATAGCAGCCTTACACAGTATCTGAAGGTGGCTTATAAGCATGCTGGGGAACTACTCTTCATTAGGGACTGCACTGGTAGGACAAGGGATGATGGGTTAAAACTTAAACAGGGGAAGTTTAGATTGGATATAAGGAAGAAGCTCTTTACTGTAAGGATGGCGAGGCACTGGAACGGGTTGCCCAGGGAAATTGTGAATGCTCTATCCCTGGTGGCATTCAAGGCCAGGTTGGACCGAGCCTTGGGTGAGACAGGTTAGTGTGAGGTGTCCCTGCTCATGGGACGGGGTTTGGAACTAGATGATCGTAAGGTCCTTTCAAACCCTAACTCTTCTATGATTAATCTGTAACTAGTGACGGAGAAGCGTCTCATGGCCTAGTCCATAACCAAATTCTTCTAAGCAACTGAGCTCAGAGTTTTGAAATGAAGAACCATATGCCTCCATCCAAAAAAAAAAAAAAATTATTTTATGCATTAATCTTGATGACAAGTAAAATTCAAATGCTAACAAATACATCCACCTCCTGTATTCTATCCTATTATGCCCAAAAATTTCTACTAACGCATCTTCCTTCTGATTTCTCTTTATCTGGAATCAAATAAACATATGTACAAACTCATAACACATACAAGTACAGTATAACTTGAAAAGCCTATTTTAAAACAAGACCTAAAACACTACTCAACAACATCATTTCCTAGCATGCATTCAACTGATGTGGAATTTTACTATTTTCTTACTGGCTATGTTGTTCCAGGGCTCCAAGAGATGAGAATGGTATTAACCAAGAAGCCCTTTAACTTCCTGCCTTCAAGAACACAGTAGCTAATACAAATGTCTTACCCAATTTTCTCATGAGAAAAACTTGAATGGGAGCTACATCTGGCCAGCTATTAAGTTCCAAGTACTTTTTCCTTTCATAAGATCAGGTTTAGAGTTCTGACGCAAAAGCCCTGAAGATCAGAACACCTGTGTTAGGCTCTATTTTGGAGACAAGAAGAATTTTATATATGTACCCATGAGACAGTTTTCAGCACTTCTTGCTGTCTGTGGATACTAATGTGCCTGGAAGACACATTAGTATAGCTATGGTTATTCATGAGAAGGGCTAGACTGCAAAATTTATTAGTTTTGCTGTAGCTGTTTGTGGTAGAAGGATCTTGGTAATATAACAAAAGGAAAAGGGTGAGACAATAATGGGTCTTTAATGGCAAGGAGTACACAAATACCATGCTAGACAGAGGCTAACAAAGAGCTCAGAGGAACTTATATTCTTCCTATCAACTATAGACCATACAGGATTCTTGAATACTAGCAACCACCCAAGGCCCTGATACATGTCAGGTGAAAAACAGCTCACCCAGAACCCTGAGTGGATTTCAGGAATCCTGTATTACGTGAGTAGCATCTCAGGTTATCCTCTGTAACACCCTCATTTTAAACACATGAAGCAGGCTGCTCAGTGTTGCATTTCTATTATCTATGCATATCCTTCAGTATTTGGGACAGCAAGTTTACAAAACTTAATTCAAAAATCAAACCCCAATTTTTATGTAGGCTGTTTTTCAAGGCATCCTTTACTTCCGTGAAGTCTTAAGGAGAATTTCAGGTCTATTTCAAATCAACCCAAACACTTTTTTCCTTTCTGCTCACACTTGCATTTTCATTCATACTTAAAATGACTTTAAAGACTTGCACATTCCAATGGTACTAGACTGTACTGTCTTGTCTCTCAGACCACACCTGGAAAGGGCCTCTTTCTATGCTGTAACATGCCTTCCATTTCTCATTAAGTTCCTCAAAAACATACTCATACATTCTTTTTCCTGAAGCAACAATTATTTTTTTAATCACACTTCTCAAGTATTTAATAAACCATACACATCTCAGTAACATTACAGCAACTCATGCTCTCATCTAAAGGACCACTTTTAGATCAGTATTGCTAGAAAATCTCTCTCTCAGCATCTTAACCACCTGATGAGAAGCAGACTATGGCTTTGATGTAAGTATTGTCTGTCATCCAACAATATTCTCTTCAGCATTTAAGCCACCCGTTCTTCAGAAAAATTATGAGACACATGGGCTTTAATGGGAGAATCTGTATGTAAATTTAAAATTGATGGTTTACTTTTTTCTCAGAGAACTGGAAAAGGCGACCTCTTTCATGACACACCACTCTGATTATCCTGAAATCAGATTATCTTCTACCCTGAAGAGCACATTCTTAATTTTTATTAAATCAGCTTCTAAGATAAAGACCATTGCTATGTCTTACTTTTTTTTACATACAGGAATAGATGTTCTGCTCTTTTACACGTGGTCTAGTTCCAAGTTTGCCTGAAGTGAATGGCATCTAGATTTATTAAGCACCTCATTAAATACAGTTAAAATCTTTCACGAATTAAATGTTATTTCTCTGTGAAATACTGGCTTGGAAAAATGTTACAAATTAGGAAAAAAAAATGGGAGAGCAAAATACCATGGTAAGGATTCACTGACTGTGGACATGGATTTGAGATATTGTAAATACACTTACAGGTAAGTTCTTGTTCATTTGCAGTTACAGTAAATGCTACATAACTTAGCTACATGACTTAGTTTAGTAATTCCTTAATTATCTTTGACACCTTTTTCATTTGGCTATTTATAACATAAATTTATTTGCTCATACAGAAAGCATAGCTGAGAACAGACTTATTACATGAATCAAAATAAATTTAATTACAACTTTTATATTTTATTCATCTCCACTCACAGTAATGCATAAACATCACTAAAATTTTATCAAACTTTTATTTTGCAAAACAGAATTATCACTGCTATGTTTGCCTTTCCAGCTATTTTCTTCTGTTTGTGCTCAATGTCACCATTCATTTGTGTAATGGAGTGAGTGACAGGATTAACTCATTTAAATATTCTTATAATTCATATTCATATAAACAGGTGCTACACAACTTTATTCTAAGTAACAGAAATTTTAATGTCCAAACTCATGCAGACAATGAAGAAAGCCCTCTAGAAAAAGTTCCTTCCTTCCCTGCGCCCTCAGAATCCTGAAGAAAATATTCCCAAAGCAAAACTCGAATACAAAATATGCCAGCCTGCATTTCTTCATCTTCTCATGTATATGCAGTAGTGATTCATCTGGCAGGTATGGGCCATGAACCATGCTAAAGAATCTTCCAATTGCAGCAGAAATGTAGTTTAATGAGTCCCATAAAAATCACCAAGTCTGACATTGGGAGGACATTGGGAATATTAAAATTGAGATTCAGGTGTCTGGAGAGCATGGGTGCACATTACCATACATTTCCCTAAGCCTGTAAACTATTCTTGTCCTCCTACAATTTGCACAGTATAGCAATTAATTGTGGATTATCTTTATAGGATAACGGCAAATGTAATCAGTCAAATTTAATTGACAGCCCACTGGAACTTAAGGAGATTTGATTTTCTAGAGTCCGAAATCTTTAGAAACCTCAAATTAAAGACAGACTATTAAGATCTGTCAAAGACTGTCCAATTAATCACAGTTTGTTTACCAATGCATTTCAGAAGACAGTGATTGCCTCACATCCTGTACTGAAGAAAATAATGTCAAACAGATGTTTTCTTACCACTTTTTATCTTTCAGATGGGCTTTCGTTTTTTTTCCTAAACCACTGGCAATGTCAGTAGTTCCTTATGACTTACTATTCTTTTTTGCTTATGTGTAAACCTTCATCTATTCGTATTTTTTTTTCTTAATACACTTTATGTAGACATCATATGTAATAATTATAGAATTTATTTCACAAACATTTCTAATGTTCTATCCACAGAATTTCATCCAGTTTGTGACTAAATTTACATCTTCATTTCATCTACTACCTTGGCATTTGTTTGCACAGGATTCACTGAAGCATGCAGTAGAAGGATATCTAATTTGCCCATTGCCCAGTCTTTGGGCAGGATTACTCAGTCACTTAAATTTTAGTACCAAAAAATCCAGGTTTTCTTTTTTCCCAAACTTTGGATTTGGTTTGGAGGTAAGAATAATCATAAACTGGAAAAATTGAAGTCTGACCTTCTCCTGTCTACTTACTGCTCTTCAAATTGATGAACAGTCACAGAGATCTGTCCAATTAATTAACATCCTCCAGAACAATCACTGGCATCACATTTCTTCCTCAGAATCATTCAGAATCACAGGAGACTTTTGCACTGATGCTTTCCCAATGTACTCTTCAACAGAATTATGAGATGTGTGGGTGCTTCTGCATGTGCATGCATGCACTCATCACTAGCATGGAAAAAGATAGTAGTGAGTCCTCAAGGTATTTCCATAAGCTACACAAAGGTTTTCTGAGAGGGCATCATATATCTGACAATAATAATTTTGCAGAATGATTATTTTTATTTTTATTCAAACTGAAATCTGAATCTAGAGTGGTCAGGTTTTAATGAGACTTTAATACAAGCATCACGCTACTCTGGATTCCTTTGGCACTCTTACTGGAATGAAGAGAACAGTAAGAGAATCAAATCCTCAACCCAATTAAAAATATTTTTGTTTACAACTTGCATCCAGCTAAAGGTTTTTCACCAGGTTTCCCGTATTGCTTGTTGAAGGCAAAGGGAGAAACCCTTTCCATTTTAATATGACATGGGATCACCCGCCATGCAGATTTTAGATCTGGATAGCTCATCCAAATCTGCCTACACACCAGCAGATCAACCCAGTGGAAAATCTTTTACCAATGCAAATAAGCTACTAGTGAGTCCTGTAGTAATACCTACTGTATTTTGGTCTCTAGAAAAGGAAAAATCATTTAGGTTTTTCTTAACTCTCCCCATAGCTGTCTGGCATTGTGTCAGTTGTACTGAAGAACCCCTAAACTGAAGACATCTACTTCAGGTAGCCAGTCAGAAAAGCTCTTCAAAATCTGCGTGGCTCTTAAATTAGCGTGAAGCCCCTTTTACCCTCATTTTCCTTTAATCTTGTTTACTTTACCAGCCTGAACAGTACAAGCCACTGCTTATTACAAGAGAAAACTATTAACAATTCACAATCACGTCCTTCATAAGAAAATGTCTCAGTACCCATAAACCATTAGCTCCAAATTTACAGCATGTTTACTTCAAGTATCTAAAAACTCCTTGATAAAAGATGAGAGTCAGACATATCCATAAATCATAAACCTGCAGAGTACTTTCAAAGTCTGAAACTGGTTTTAAGGATTTCTAGCAAACAGGTGTCTCTGGAATTACCTGAAGTGCTCAGGGACCCAAAAACATGAGAACATGACAGGTATAGATTTAAAGTGGAGTTTCATTTAAGTCTGACACTAGAGGCTATGCACTGGTGCTGAACAGTATCCACAGAGCAGTCAAGAGCATATAGCCTAACATAATGTATGACAAACCCTGATTTTAAATAACAGCCCTGAGGGCTGAAAAGTGCACCCTATAGCAACACTCCTATGATGTTTCACTGCCACTCTTCTTGGGCATGTAACTCTGTATCTACTAATCAACACAACAGTGGTGGCAATAATAACCAGAATTTGCAAAGGAATCTGGGAACTACTTGCAGAATACTCATTATGGTAAAGTAATACTAGAGTTAGCACTGTGCTTCTCAGCTTGCTGCGGTGAGAATGGCAACAGTCCCTCCAAATAACCCAACTTTAGCTGAAGGAAAAAGTAGTTTGGCTTACTAAGGAAAATAAATGGATTGAGATAAGATAGTAAGAGAGGGAAAAAAAGGAGCAGAGGAGAAAGGAAGAAAAAGATAAAGAAAGGAAGACAGAAAAACAGAAAAAGATAGAAAAGGAAGAAGAGAAGGTGGATTTGGATCCTTTATAGCTAAAAATTTAGATTGTCTAAATGCCATAGTTACACAAATGCCAGAAAATCTGTACTCAACACTACCTCTTCCCACAGCAACATAAAAGTAATTGCTTCTGTGGCCTGTTCAGCAATCTCCCACGGTGCTTATCATACCCAAAAACACTGCGGCCTGCACAACAAGGCAATCTGAAAATTCTACATTGTTTCACTCCAGGTATTTCTGTTCAGTTTCTCCATCCAATCAGCATGCTTAATTCAGGCATCTAACATACCAGAAGAAGTGATTTCTTTTAAAAATTTCATTATAACTACAACTCAATTTGTTCAAAGAGCCTTTTTTCCATTACAGTTCTGCAACTTTTTGAAATCACATTTCCTATACCGGAGAAGAAGCCCTTTATTTTCAGTCCATAAGCAATTCAGGGAAAAGAGGTAAGAGATCATTTTCACTTATGGTGCTAGGGCTCAACACCATCAAAAATGCAAGAGAAAAAGAACCAGAACTGTCATTCCAGGTCCACAGCTGTATTTAAAGAATTTTGATACTCAATCACATAACTCAGATCCTGGAGGGGAACATACTAAACCAGCAAATGTTGGCTGCTAGGCCAGATTCCATTTGCCTTTCTGCAACTTTTCTACTATGCAGACAAATAGGATTGATTGGGAAGTGCTGTAAGAACACAGCTCTGACCTACTTGTTAGGTCAGTCAGCTCAGGATGAGCCCCGCATTCCAGCTGATGGTTTCTGAAAATTCATGTTAATACCAGAAGCAGCAGTATCTTACTGAGAACTGGCAGAGCCAGAAAGTGCCTGCTTTCAGAACGGGTGAATACTTCAGGCAGCAGCTACCTAACCCTGGCAGCATGTAAATGCAGCATTTCATCAATTCAGCAACCTCCAAAACTTCACCCAGCAATTATACTCCCTTTACACAGCATATTTCCTTAACTTTTGTAGAAGTAATTACTACTCCTGACAAAGAATTTTACTGGATTTACATAGCTACTCATGCCTTTCCACCTGCGTTGCACTGAAAAGCACATTTGAACTTGCTGTAACTATTTTAGATAATCATAATTATACTGCACTTCTTAAACACTCTGTGTACTAGGCTCCCGCTCCTCATTCCCCATTTTCCTGAGATAGCATAGAGCTGTCAGGAAGTCTAGATTTTCATTATCACTGGTGACATGGATATGAATGATAGTGATAAGCTGGACATCACGTTCAGCATCATTTCCTTGTGTAAAGTACATGCATTAAATACTATGATAACAGAAGGTGCAAAATGTGATATACACTTGCAGCAAAAATCCTTCAGTGACTGGCATTCAAGCAGAATAAATGGTTTGCACTTCCACCAGCTCAAAGCCAGCATTCCCCCCATCACAAAGGAAACAGGCATCAAATGACTCTTGAAATCTCTGCAGTCATATAAGAAAATGAGTTCCCAGAAAGCTGCATTCCTTCCTTCCTTTCATTAAGCATAATGACAAATATAAAGTGAATATTCAGGGCCTAACTATTCCTCATCTAATGGTTTGTGGGTTTGGTACAGAAAGATTTTCAGAAGCCAAGCCTCAGGCCCAGTCTAAAACTATTAAAAACCATGACACCCCAAATTATCAAGTGGCCACAGAAGTCTGCATCAGCGTTCACCCTTGTGACTTCCAGTTCTCCCTGCATATAATTTTTAATAGCATGAAACAACAACAAGACAAGACAACATGCAGTTCAGCAGATACTTAAACAGTAAATTCTTACTACAGGTCTGAGCAAGTAACAGAGTCAATACTATGAAGTGTTGGTCTCTCATCTCCTACGCAGATGCATATGCACGCTGCTAGTGAGTAAGTTTTTCTTTTTAGAATATTCCTGCCTGGGTGTCCACATAATGTTTCCCTGCACATGGGGGAATGTTAAGTACAAAATACTCAGTTCAGTATCATACACAGTACTCCTGTATCTGAGATTATCCACTCAAAAATCAAACAACAGAAATGGAAGTCAAAATGGTTTACAGGATCTGTAAGAAGGTATTCACTATTACTGCCACTTACAATACACACTTGACTAATTCTTGGACATTCACCTACAAGAAACGTGCAATGTATACAGAATACAACTGTGCAAAAGATAAGAATGAAACACTGTTTCTTGTATAGGCGGAAAGCTGAGAGCTTGCTATGAGCATCAGAGAATTATATTTTAAATGTACAGATGAAGGAAAAAAAAAAACATTAGTATAACAATGTGTAACAACACGTACATAAATCAAGTAATGCCTGCTATTGCCCAAGAGAGGTTACTGGTGCTAAACCTTAGTGGAAATTTCTTTTCTTTCTGCTGTAAATCTGTATCCCTAACTAACACAAACTAAAACCCTAGCAGAAACTTGACTTCCCTCTTGTAAACCATTGTAGCAAGATCTTTCAGGCCCTGACAAACATGCTTATATTCTTTACAGGAGCTTCCATTATAAACAATAACTGCATGAATTTAGAGGCCTGATTTCATTTGGAAGTGAGAAAGTCTCATAGCCTTTTCTTCCTGAGAGATGAAGCAGATGAAGAGAGGGTGAGAAGTACCAGACACTGCAGCTACTTGTATTTTGGTATTATGTTCTACAATAGCAGTCTAATACTGCTGTAGGAATCAGAAAGCTGCAGTTGGAATGTGATACCCCAATATACAGGCCAGTACAGAAAAGCTGGGAAGAAGGAGCACCCTCTGCCACATACTTGTGCAATTCTGCAATATACACTACAAGTGGAAAGAGAAAGGAGCTATTTATCTGCAGTTAAGATACATCAATGGAAAGAGGGCTGTGCTCTCTTCCAGTCCCAGAGCTGGTTTTAGGGTGGCATCTTGTGTTTGCAGTTGTGACATGGCTGGTTGCTGCATGGACGGTGGCGTTCTGAAGCACCATTTTAGAAACAGGAACATAAGGCAGGATTCCTCTTACTTAATTTTAGGTTATAAAAGGAGATCAGGAGACTAACTCCTGTGATTCTCAGTTGTTTTCATTTTCCCAGTGACTACGAACACAACTTTTTCATATGAGGCCAAATACATCTGTAGCGGTCTGTTCTTAATCTTACCTGAGAATCCATTCAATGTTACCTGCAGGCACTCACTGAGAATGTCCCAAACCTTCAACTTGCTTTTTACTATTTTATTTGGTGGCAGAGCACTGGAACAGGCCGCTCATGGAGGTTATGGAGTCTATCTCCCTAGACATTCAAAACCTGCCTGGACACATTCTTATGTAACCTGCCCTGGCAGGGGGCTTGGACTGGATAATCTCTCTAGAGGCCCTTTCCAGCCTTAATGATGCTGTGATTCTATTTCAGCCTGTAGCTCTTTAAGTCAGAAAGAATGTATCTGAAAAGTTTATAAATGCTGGAGAAAAAACTGTTAGAAACTACATAGTGGTGACACTACATACACCCAATTTGTCAAACAAACCTGGCGACATTTAGCAAAGCAATAACTAATCAATGAAAAATGTGTGCGCCAGATGTGCTAAATTACATGCTCAGGTGTTTGCTTGTGGAATAGCTATTTTTTATTTGAACACTGATTTATAAATTATGAAGCTACGGAATTGGGGTTAGATGCATCCATGACATACAGGACAAGCACAGAAGCATGGCAAGTCTTTTGCCATGTAAGCTTCTCTGAACAATGCTTACAGAGACATCCTTCCCACTACTTTCGCATTAACTCTCGCAAGCAATCCTCCCATGAGCTCTGAAAGAACTGGCACACTACAGAATCAAAACCCACTGAACTTCTGCAAGAACAGAGTCTTTCCATGCAAAATTTTTCTTTCTTTGGATTTTTTTTCCCCCTAGAATAACAGCAATAATAAAAAACACTGGCAGGATATAAACTGGAGAACAGATAACAGAATTTTCCTCTTTCATAAAGCAATTCTGCATCTTCATTAGTGGGTATCATTACTTCACTTCATTGTTGTCTAATGGAAAAAAGTCTCTTATAAACTAGAAATCATGATTTAATTTTCATACGCACTATACCTGTTCTCAAAACACCCTTTCAATAACAAAATCCTTTCTCATATGTCAATGAGAAGCACTTACCACTTCTGCTTATAAGCTCCCTATTCTTCTTTTTCTTACTGAAGTACCTGTGAGGCTTTCCTATAACAGATTTTTTAGGGATGCTGCCTGGAAAAGATAGGCTTTTCATAAGTGGCCTATTCTCCGCACAGTGACATCAAGAGGAATTTTTTTTCACCATCAGCTTCAGACAGCTCTGGATAAGAAGTGCGTTTTCAAAGCACGGTTTGTAGACACACAGCAATCTGATTGACTGTTAGGAGTCATATGAGTAAGATACACTGATTAGAAAAATTAGGGCTAGATCACTGACTTTGTTTTTTTGCAGACTTGGTTTATAAACTGCTGGAGGGTTTCAGGACTCCATGTCAAGCCTTATGATGCTTTAAGATTAGCATATTTTTCTGTCCTTTGTTAAGGAGATTTTTTAGGCTACCTACCTGCTTTAAATTAAAGCTACGATTCCCTCACAGACTTTAGCTTGCTACGCTGACAAATTGTTTTGCTCTGAAGGGATGATCTCACACAAGATCAGATAACCTTTGCACAGACAAATCACCTATATGCTGAACCTCAGTCCAGGATAATCTGCAAGCTGCACCTGGGAAACCCCAATGTTTTCAGTTTGTTCTGGACAACAGACAGAAAATATTCTATTTCCTCTCAGCTGTGCAAGAATTATTAAGAGTTTGAAATGAACAACAGATTTTGCATTTGGTTTTGGGAGCTTTAACTGTTTCGCTAAAAGATCTCCCGTGTGACAAAAAAGCCCCAATTTTATCTATGTTCATTTCATTCAAAACTCTGAAATCTGGGAGGTTTTGAATGATTTCCAGACTTCAGTCTGGTACTCTGGGGAAGAATCCTTATTGCACTTACGTGCTATGCTAATAATAATGTCAACTGACGAAGTAATCCTGGTCTTGAAAAACAAAGCATCTTCCTCTAGCAGCAAGAGACTGCTTACTCTACTTTGTAGAGTCTGCTGAGAAGGAAATGTAGTCCATCCATACCGAACATTTTAATACTAAAAACAGTGATACCAAAGGGCAGTTGTGCTTAATCACAGAAAATTTATATTAAATACAATGATACTCCCAGCCAAAAAAACAGATTTGGCAGAGACTATACAGGATTCTAGTACTTCCTGATGTGTTAATGTATGTACATCTCAGCAATGCCGTAACACACATATACATAATAATTTTTTTTTTTTTTAGTTTGAAGGCCAAATCTATAAATGCAAAAGGCACCCCTTTAAAAAATCCAAATACTAGTGTGAGAGTACTTGAATTTTGCTGAAAACTGTAAATATATTTAGACTAGCTGGAACTAATTTTTTCAATGATAAATGACACTGCCATGAACATTACTAGCTGAGCAGCAAGATATGTCTCAAAGCCATGCATTCAGCCTTAGTTAACGACTTCATAACCTTATACGATTTCATTCTAAAATCAGTGCATCTGGTATTATGGATTTATTTATTATTTAGCTGGTCTTTGGGATTTTTTTATAGAGGCCCTCATTTGGCTTTGCTTTAAAATACACATTTGGCAAAGCTTAAGTACGGACTGTTCTTGGTATTTGCTGGAGATGAAGCAAAATCCTGAGATAATGGTGAAATGCATCACTGCTAACATTGATAAACATAGTCTACGCATAAGGATATTCAATCACAGGCCGTGAAATGCTTTCAACTTCTTATAAAGTATACAAAAATCCCCTGAAAAAGATTACTAAAGAATAAAAGCCAGAAGTAGTTATTTTACCCTTATGTTTTTCTACCCATCTTTTTTTTCATGCAACTCTAAAACAATGTAAATTTTAACAAGTATATGCTTATTCCAAACTTTTGCAGGTTTTTTTTAAGTTTCAAAAGATTTGCAAAATAGAGACTTAAATCATCAATTCAAATTGGACTGAATAACAAAACCTTAATGATACTGCTGCTACAAATTGGTAAAAAAGGGTCCTATTTTTAGACGATCAATGTTGAAAACCAGAACAATATTAATTTTTATAACATTGATTCAAGCACCTAGCACTTTTTGTGCAGTATTTCACAATTGGAAAATACATTCTATTGACTGAACAAAGATAATTAAAATCTTCTCCTTCAAAAGAAAAAAAAAAAAAAAAGATTATGGTTCAGAAGCCATATAGTACTTGCAATCTGTTCATATAAAAATGTATTATTCTGGCAAATGGAATATTTACAGAACATATTTTCCTAACATCCTATACGAAATCAGTAAGATTTTTTTTTCTAAGTAACTACTGTGTTTGAAGTTCGAGAAACCAATCACTGGATCTAAATCTCATAAATAGGAGCTCTAACATTAAAATCAGTTTGTCCTAGAACTCGAAGGACATTGAGATTGGTAGTGAAATGCACAAAAACTACTGGCACTACTTGAACTCAAAGTACAATTATTATCATTTGTCTAAAAGTAAAAATAAATAAATTAAAAGGTTACATAATTCCTTTACAGCATTTTACACTGCAACTGAAAAACTGCGTGATGGTTTCTGACAAAGCATCACAGGAAAAAAATCAAATTATAAAGGTGGAACAAAAGTCTTTGCAACTTCTTATTCTCACTAAGATCCTAAGTAGCGAGGGGGAAAGGAGAAAAGGAAGGACAGAACACATACAGACAAGCTTACCACCCCGTGGATCCACCGACGTCTTCTCGGTCAGAGAGTTTAAATTCCTTCAATTGTAGCCCTTTCATTCGCAGTCCTTGGAGCCGGCGAGTCAGAGCTCAGACTCAGGCCGGCTGCCTTTACAGGGTCAAGACCCCTCCGAGCCTTCTTACCGGCACATCCGCCGGGATATCAGGTAAACCCACACACGCAGCTCAGGTCGTGCTGCTGACGGGCGCCGCAGTGTCTGCAGCGATGTCTCCGGGCAGTTTGTTGCCGGGGCAGTTGATTTCCACAGCCTCAAGGCAGACAGCACAGAGAAAGCATCCCCTTCCATCTTCGTGCAACAGGATGCCAGCTCTGCCCCCCGGCCAAAAACACGTTGCTCACCACCAGCAGGCTCCCAACCTCCCTCATCAGTTCCTTCTGGTTTTGGAGTTGTTTTGTGACACACACGAGTGCCTCGATGATGATCAAGGGAACACGTGGGGTTATGACAGGCAACATGAAATGTCCTCTACACTGCTTGGAAAGGTACCCTGCCTCTGTGCTTTGTCTCGCTGCTTGTTGGGGGAGTATCAATACTGATAAATACTGGCAGTATTTAGAAGATCTATGTGTCAATGAACACCTAGGGATATGGTCTACTGGTGGCGTTGGCAGTGCTGGGTGAGTGGATGGGCTTGATAAAGGTCTTTTCCAATCTAAATGCTTCTCTAAAAGAATCCTGTGGAAAACAAGTCTAACCAGTGTTAGTAGAGCAAAAAGTTGTAGTTTCACAACCCATGAAAACTCCCACTCTTCAGAGCACCTGATCTTCCACAGATTATGTAAAATTGAGCCATAGAAATGAAGAAAAACAACCATAAACTTTGACCAACATTGCTATCAAGATATCTCATTCAGTAATCAATGATATCTGAGAAAACAGATGAGGTTAATGAACAATTTTTCAGAGACATATGTGCTTCGTGATCATGCTGCTGTCAAAACCAGCATTAGCTAGAACATACTATACAGCTGGCCAATAACAACAACACAGACCATGTTCTTGCAACAGGCTGAGTCAAAGGAGAGGAAGAAGCAATGCTTGTTATTTGTTGCTTGGGATATTTTTGCTTTTTCTGTTTAACTTTTGCAATAATTTAGAAATTGTTTCTCAAGCCTTTTGTCACATTTGTATTTGGCAGCTGGATTAGTCCTCTATTACCAAATTAGCAAATCAGGTTTACCTCTGGAAGAATCCCTGTTCCAAATATATTTATGTGTTAGAAGTACCCCTAGTAGATACTAGTGACTATTTGCAATTTTAAGGTAGAATAACTGTTACTTCAAGTAACACAAGGAGAATTGGCAAATTATTATCTATCCTAAATACAGTTACCTTGGGAAGCTGTAGAGCCGTAAAATGCAGATCACAAAGACAACTGTCTGGATAAGAAAGAACCTGTTGTTAATGAACAGCAGAGCAACATCAGTCTTCGTGCTAGATGGACATAGATTAACCTGCTATTCAGCGGTTCATAGCAGATCATGGAATGTCTGCCTTTCTTTACACTGAAAATACTACTCCCTTTACTTGTCAGGTTTTTCTCTAAAACACAAGATTAATCCTTTCCTTCCTGTGGTCATAAACTCAGTCTAATTTTGCTGGACTCCAATAACTACCTCAGAATTTTATTCTACTGTATTTTGCGCTAAAAAAGTTATCCCAAGTCTAATGTTGATGTACTATTCTGCTATTTATTTTAAATAGATTAAGAAAGAAGGGCTCTTACTGGATTTTGGTAAGAAGCTGTGACAATTACTTTTTAAAAAAAAAAAATTTCACGTGGTTGCCTTTTCAAAATACCTTCTCTTTATTTGACTATTCAGCCTACATCTTCTATGTCACATGTCGATCAGTCCCTAAACACAAGTTTTAAATGTAACCATAAAAAGCCTATACTTTACATTTAAGTCCCAGAATATAACTGAAGTTTTCAAACTGCATTCATCAGTTAATCTTGGGTTCTGTACAATACTGCCCATTTTGAGTTTGAATTTCTCCAGGGGATTCATTGATTTTCTACTGGCAAATAAGCCTGGACCCCTGAGATACTTCCACATTATTTCATTCTCATATGACTTTTCTAAAAATTAGATTTCAACTAGCCAAATTTTATTTGGCTTATTTACGTCTTATGTTTATATTTACCTTATTAGCCCTCTACTTTTACTGACCAGTCTAAATTATAGTCATGCACACTACTATTTTGAATAGGTTTTTTTCATAACACTATGGAAACACTAATGAACTACCTTTGCCAAGGTGCAAGATGAAAGTAAACTCATGTTCTATTGCTTTTTGTTGTCTACTGACACCCAGCAATGATTTTTGCATGGTTCCTTCCATACTGCATGCCTAATTTAGAGAACATTCCCTATATATTTAACAAGTTTCATGTATCTACTGCATCACTGATCCATTGGTAATTTTAAAAAGATTTGAGCCTAAGCAATACAATCATTTGGGAAGATACATATTTTCATACCTGAGGAAGGATTAATGCCTTAGCAAACATTGACGTTCACTGCAAGTTACATCCCGAGTACAAAAACCAAATTGAGGTTGAACTTTCCTTCAAAACACAGAGTTTTTTCTTTGGTTTGGGAGTTTTGTTGTGTTTTTTTTTTTCTTTTTCAGATAAAAGTTGGCCTTTAAACACGCGTTTTATTTTGTTCTGATTTGCTTTTAAGGGGAAAAGATATCTCTCTCCAAGTAGACTTGAATATTTAAAGAAGCTATTTCAAAAACTGAACAATCCTAACTCTGAGGTGACAAATCCGTACCAAAGAGAAAAACAGGAAGGTGAAGAAGGAATTTAAAAAAAATATTACAGAAAACACTTATCCATACTGGCTTCCCAGTTTGTCAGTCAATATCCTGAAGGATTTTCCCTATTTTCCTTTTAGTTTCAAAGGTGAAGCAGAGTTTCTGTGACTGTATAGATGAGTAATCATACCGTATCATTGCTTTTCCACTATTTTTTTCTTTTGACTTGGCCTGCTTTAGGCATTTCTGAGAAAGATCATCTTTTCCATACAAAGTTCTATCATGCATGATAATTTTGTCCATTTTACGATTTAACTCTCCTATTTTGTATCATGCCTGAAGGACAACTATCATAGCAATACGATTGGTAACTTAAGAAGAGAACACAAATTACATTAAAAGGAGAGGAAGTGTTTTGTGCTCTTACAGTCCTTGTATTTAAAATCTGAAATGTCCAACTAAGATTGAGAGAACAGATAACCTTCAATAACAGCACAACTGAACTGTATTTGTCGTACTTACTTGAGAACGTTTAAAGTACTGATCTGACAAGAAGAATCTGTGGTTCTATCACAGAATTCTTGCACAGCTTCTTAGTATCACTGCTGCTTTTCTCTAACAGTAAGTGTAACACCATTGTAATCACATAGACAAAACTAAGATTATGGCTTTTCTCAAATTTGATTTGACTTTAACCAAGGCCAGTACCATTTGGCATTTGTTGTATGACTAAGCAATGTGTTAAGTCCCAGTATCACACCTATATATTGACATGATAGTGTAATCATACTATATCAATATGGTACTACAATCATGCTCTCTGAAATCAGCAATGCTATTGAATGATCAGAATGAGTACCTTAAAAGCATTTATATAGAATTCTATTCCTACAGTACAGTTAATGTAGACAAAAGAGCGAGAAGTGCACTAGACATTTGAAGAATATTTGAAAATAACAGGGAAAAAAAGTGGAATAATAGAAAACCACGATAATGATTACCTGTTCTAATGATAAGTTACCTATTCTATTAATTGTAAAATTGACAATTTGTTTGATTTGAGAGGACATGGTTGAAAAATATAGGGTTTAAAGTATTATAAGTATTAACACTTTCTGATTTTCTTTGTGCTTACAAAGCCAAAAGAAGTCAGCTGTTTTGGTTTTTGCCTGGCAAACAGGAAACAAAACCAAAACCAGCTAACCTAGAATTTTATGTTCTAAAACTTAAGAAAATGCAACAAAGGAGAGAATATGTTAATTTCCAGTTATTAAGTAAGATTAAAACCATGCTCAATTTTTTAAAACATGAAAATTTGTCAAAAACATTCTTCATAAAAATAATCCCCCATAACCAAATATAGAATGAGTGCACTTAGTTATGTGATGCTGCAAGTTCCACTCAGTTCCTGTAACATTCTTAGAGCCTTATAATGCCTTTCCATTATAGTCCTATGCATAAAATTCTGGTAATTTCTTTGCTGAGTAGCTCTGCTGCAAACCAGAGTGAAATGCTGTTTAAAGCTGTATTGCCACCTCTCAGAAAAGCTCCACCAAACTTCCACTGTTTCTTGTTCTTGCAATTCAAACTGCTATGCATTACATACAGTTTGATGGAGTCCCCACATTTTATCATTTCAAAAGAGCAATTTCTCCAAGCACAGGAATACCTGTTAAAATACTTACATAACTTTACTGCTTTAGCCATAGAGGCAAGATTCTTACTGTAACTGTTAATACAACAGCCCATTTGACTGACCAGTGTTTCCATGGAGTCTTGTAATGCTTTCTTGCAATGGATTAGAATGACTTTCTGGTTTATTTATATTCTGAAGTAAAATATGCTTCACACTAGTAGCACAATTAGAGTTCTAATAGCCAAAGGTTCTTGCCAGTAATTTAAACGCTAGAAACAATCCTTTTCTAGGCTTTAAGGCCCATGAATGGACTACTTATTGCTCATATGAGAAACAACACTGCTAAGTGCTGGAGATCAAACACAACACAACAACAACCAACGAGATCAGACGTTGACAATTCGTTGTACGGAAACACCGCCTTTTATAGAAAAGTTTCAGAATATTGGAACATTTGATAACATCTGATAGGTTAACACCTCTTAGCCGGGTGTTAGCAACCGCTTAATGATTGGCTGCAGCTTATGAAATGCCCATAGAGACAGGCTAACACCTGCCCCTCCGCTCTGCAAGTAAGGCCCGCCCCGCGGCAAGCAGATCCGGCCTCGGGGAAGTTCCGCTCAGTGTTTTCTCCAGCCCCACCTTCTTTTCGTGTCGGTGGGTAGGCGTCCTCTGTTAACCCTCTCAGCTGCCTGTGAAGCCTTCTGCTCACTATTAGAGTGAGACTAAGTTAAGGGCTGGATTGCTCACATGTCAGTTCTCAACAAGAAACGCTTCCACAGCTAAGGATCACAAAATACTGACTGTAGCGCTAAAGCACTCCTGACATCAACCACTAGAGCAGCAAATAATCTCAAATTTGCCAAACTCTCTTAGACCTTCAGATTGCACAGGAATCGCTTTGTCACCCATACACTTGTGAATGACAAATAATTTGGAAATGCATTTTATTTTTGCTTAGTATAGCAGTAGCTGAGAGTTGGGGATTTTGGAGGACCCTGTCACCCAACACTGCAGTCTTACAAGCATCAGTGAATGTAAGAGAAATCAGCTTGC
>JAOEHY010034322.1:76140-88994 GCA_025447955.1 Psilopsiagon aurifrons
GGAGCCGCCGCCGGGACCCCGCGGAGGAGGAAGGTGGTGTGAAGGGCCGGGACCTCGGCGCCGTGCCGGTCTCGTTACCCCGGATCCCCGCAGAGGGGCCGTGGTGCGTTCGCCGGGGCCGTGCGGCGGCTCCCTTCTGGCGGGCAGGAACAGGCGGTTGCCGGCCCGGCGGGCACCGGCATCCTGTGGCGGGTAGGTCGGGTGGCCCCTCGTGGGGCAACGAGGTGCCTGGCTCTAGTAGGGGTTAAAACATGTTTGATGAGGCTGCGCGTTGGCTTCTTGGACTAGGGGACCGTTGGCGGGCTGGCCCTGCCGTCTGCCCGGGTGCTGTGAGGGGTTAGGCCGGCGAGGCCGAGCTGCCGAGGGATGGAGGGGACGGGGAGCAGGAGCAGCGCTTCCTCGTCGGTCGTCGCAGACTACAGTCTGGTGTTCTGGACTCTCTGCTCCGTGCTCCTGCCGGTGCTCATCACCCTGTGGTGCAGCTTCCAGCGGTCCCGGCGGCAGATGTTGATACGAGATATCTTTCGGAAGAGCAAGCATGACTGGCACTACACAGACCTCTTCGGGCAGCCCTCCTACTGCTGCGTGTGTGCTCAGCACATCCTCCAGGGCGCATTCTGCAACTGCTGCGGCCTGCGTGTCAGCGAAGGCTGCCTCAAGAAAGCTGACCAGCGCTTTCACTGCAAGGAGATCATGATGAGCAACAGCGGAGCCCGCAGCTCCATGCCACACCACTGGATCAGAGGCAACGTCCCGCTCTGCAGCTGCTGTATGGTCTGCAAACAGCAGTGTGGCACACAGCCCAAGCTCTGCGACTACAGGTACTGCAGGGGAATTTGGCTTCGTATGAGTATGATGCCATATCCGTAGGGTGATTGGAGCATGTTACCCCGAAGGGGATTCTGCAGTAGTCAAATGTAAAACCCTGTTAAAAAACAGCTTCAAAGAACCTCGAATTAAAATGGGTGCTTGTTGGTAGCTGGAATCAAAGATTAAGAGCGTGGCGTTACATCTCCTGTCTGCTTGCTCTCTTAATTGCATTACTCCAGACTGATGTGCTGTCTACTCTATAATTACATTTAAAAGGTTACCTGTGTCCAGGAGAGTGTGTGTTTTAGGGGATGACCTGCAGAAGGTTCTAATGCCCTTGTCATTTGTATAGTGGGTATCCTGAGCAATTTGTGTGGCACAGCTCTCAGTTCAGAGGCATCTGCTCAGTAACTAGAACAACCATCTTAAAGCTACTGATGTTCATTTCAAAGGGTACTCCAAAAGAAAGCTAATGGGAAATTTTATGAGCTTCTATAATACAGTCTGTTGTTAAAGTTTGTGGTGAGAGTGTTAAAAAATTCGAGGAGCCATTAATGGGCTTGCAGAGTTCTCAGCATAACACATACAGGTGTGTTATGCCAAAGTACAGTGCTAGTGATCTAGGTCCTGTGTACAGCGTTAAGTGTTGCTTCAGCCTTCTTGAAAGATGTCATCTTTCCAGCGTGTACTCTGCCAGCTTTTGCTTTGCGTCTGTGTAATGCTGCCAAACTGCTTGGTAAGTAAGCAGAAAATGAGCATGCTATTGGAAACAAAACCCTGAGAGTGTGTGCATAGCAGAGGAGGGAAGGAGAGGGGTTTGAAGGCAAAGGGGGAAGGAAAGAAGAGGGAAAGAAGTCACAGTACAGGGCAAATATCATTCTACTCTGGTGTGCTGGATTAGTCAGGAGGACTCCAAAAATAGCTTTCACAGCTGCTTAAACTAAAGCTTTGGATGTAGCTAATGAGGATTAACATTCTGCAGAGGCGGGCAGTGGATATTGCGGCGTTTCCTCTTGTTCTGGCCCATTTTCCAGGACAGCTTTTAGAATACGTAAAAAGCTGAGCAGTTTTGCATAACAAAATCCCAGCAGCCTTGTACCACACTCCGTAACCTTTTAGGTTCAGCCTTAAAGGGTTATTCTACATCTTAAGAAATTTATTAATATTACTTGTAACACTATTAATTTGAACTCTAGTGTTTCATCTGTGCTCTTTAAGGATGGATAGAGTTCAGTTTCTCTTTCAGTGTAACTTAGTATTGCAGACAATGCAGAAGGATGTTTATAGCACTTACGTTTGGAATTAAAAAGAATAGAGTTAATTTCAAGCTATTGGTTTGGTTTTTTTTTCCTCAGAATTCAAGTGCTTTCTAAACTTGCAAGCACAATGGGCTAGTTATGTCAGTTTCTGTAGCCAGTGTGCTTAAAATACTACTTCAGTGGTGCATGTAAACATAAGCACTTTTCAGTTAGTGTATCTAAAATAAATGGGCAATATCAACGTGCCTGTTGTTTGAGGATTTCTTTTCTGTGGCTTTTGGACTTTATTCCAGATGTGTGTGGTGTCAGTACACTGTCCATGATGAATGCATGATGGATTATTTAAAGACACAGAAGTGTACATTTGGAGAATTCAGAGATTTAATTATTCCACCATACTATTTGTCTACAATCAACCAGATGCGTAAAGAGAAAAGAACTGATTATGAAAAGGTAATGGTCTGCTGCTGCTTGGGTTTTAATGTATTTTTAAGAACCCTCGACAAGAAAAAAACCCTTACATGCATTAAGATATAAACTCGGAACATTTTCAGGTTAATCACTCTCAATACATATAAAGTATATGTTAATTCTCAAGTGTCTGTCATTTTACTAAGATGGTAGTGGGAGCATGGGCATACGATTGGATTTTGCTACTCCAAAATAACACTGAGATGTGGGTACCTTGCTTCAGTGTTTTGTGACTTTTCTGCTACTGGGTTCCTAACATTGTAGTATATGTTGTCCTAGGCACTGCAGAACAGAAATCTCTGACCTTTATGTTTGGTTTGACTGCCTCAGACTAATTGGTAACTTCCTCATTTCTGCACTTGCAGGGGACAGGTTTTGGAGCGAGGCTGTAAACATTTCCAGATGTGCAGTGGTTTTGTGTCTGACTTCTACCCTTTTGCAGGTGGCACCTTACTGCAGAAAACACTGGATGCCAGTAATTGTACTGGCCAATACTCGCAGTGGAAACAACATGGGTGAAACTTTACTAGGAGAATTTAAAATTCTGCTGAACCCTGTTCAGGTATTTACAGTGAAAAGCCATTATAATAAGAAGTGTAAAGTAGAGCTTTGCTTATACGATGGTATGGATCTTGTGGAAGATCAGTAAAGGAAACAAATTCATGCAGTTCTTTCTTTTAGAAAGAACAGCTTTATAGAGAGAAACCAAAAGTGCAGAGGCTCCTCCCACCCCAGGTTTGTTACAATTCTGATACCAGTCCAGGTTTTTATTTCTCGTAATGGATGCAGTAATTCTGTTAATGATGAGTGTTTGGCTCTTCAAACTGTGTGCAATTGTTAGAAAATGAAACTTTCAGATCTTCCTAATTTGAAACCTGTATTTGTTTAAATCCTCACTTGTGCAAGTGTCAGTGTTTACAGTTGCTGCTTTGTGTTGTTGCTTTCCTTTAAAATCCACAGGGATGGACCAGGATGTTGATGTAAGGCAGTTAGTTGTTCCTTGGATTTCCTGTACTCTTCCTTTGAACTTCAAAACCCAGCCTTGGAATACGGGCTAGTAGAAATCACTATGTGTGTGTGTGTGTGTTTAAATGCATTCCAATCAGGCTTTACAGAATAAACTTCTTTGTGTGCTGGGTTTTTAAAAATAACCTTTATCTGAAGTCTTTCATCTCTACAGAATTCATCATAGTGCCTCTAGATAGAGACTTTCCTTAGGGCACTGTCAGCTCAGTTTATCAATGGCATTTATTCCCAGTGAAGCAGCTGGAGCTGTCTTGTGACTTTGGGAAACCAAATCCTGTTCGTAGAAGTCAAGACAGGTCATAATGTAATATTGTAAATGTAGGATCTTTGTTTTGCCTTAGAGTGAACTGTTTGAAGTTGTTCATCTGCAAGGCAAATCCTGGGTCGTGTTCTGTGAACTCAGGAACTCCTTATTTTCCTCTCTTCTAGGTTTTTGATCTAAGCAAAATCACTCCTGCTAAAGCACTCCAACTTTGTACCTTGCTGCCTTGCAACGCCGTCAGGATTCTTGTCTGTGGTGGGGATGGCACAGTAGGCTGGGTCCTGGATGCCATTGATGAAATGAAGATAAAGGTATCGTGGTTTAAGTTTAAAGATGTTTTATGGAGAAATGAGTTTTGGAGCTGCTGAAGTGCTGCACCTGATCTCTTAACCTGCATTTATTGTTTTCATTTTACTAAATAAGCCTAGAGAGAAATATTTGCAGAATTGCTTATTCATAGGATTTCCCCGGTAGTTCAGGAAAATCATGAAAGCTTTAGGTTTTAAATGATGTTTCAGGTTGTTCTCTTCTGTAACAGAAGAAAAGAACAAGCTGCAGAGTATTTTATATGGTGTTCTTTCCTCTTTGTCTAAACAGATTTGCTGTAAATGGCATTGCTGCTAATGTGCTCTGACTAGTTATTTCTCCCAGTGCTCTCAATCTTGTATAATAACCTCATAATGTTGCTGGCTACACTGGTTATATTGCCAGTGCATGAATAGTGCAGTCATTTGCTTCTGCTCCTTATCATATATTCTAAGGAGCCTTTCAGAGCTGTCAGTCTGCAGCCTACTGTAGCCTCTGCTAACACCAAGTAGAGAAGGAAAATTAAGCTGTATGTTTACTGTTGCTTTGAAATGGAAGGTACTGCAGTTTACAGGGCTAATTAGAACTTATGAGAAAATAAAAAATGAAGAATTATTACTAGGGCTTTAGTGCTTTACTATAAACCTTCTCTCCAGTAATAAAAGGAAGAAAGTTTCTGCTCTTATGTAAATGTGGATTTTGTTGTTGGCTTGGGGTATTTTGCTGTGGCTTTTTTGTTGATACATGAAATGTTTTAGTTGAAGGCCATTGTTACTACTTTGTGCATGGTCAAACTGAGCTTCTATCAGGACTTTTATGTACTGATAAAGTAGAAATACAACAAAGAGTAACTATAAAAGTTAATGAATGTGAGTATATAGTTACTTGGTCTTGGACACATGACATATTGCCCCTCAGAGCCAATATAGTTGATTAAATCTGTGTTCTTTTTTGTTTCCAAGTATTAAAAGTGAGTCATTGGAGTTACATAAATGCTGACGAAGTTATCTGCAAAACCTTTTTATTATCAGCAATAAGTCATTTGCTCCCTTCCTTTATCTTGACTCTAAAACACAGGTTACTAGCTGATAACTCCTTGAAAAAACAGTAACCATAATGCCACTTATTGCAAGTACTTTTCACAGCTAAATTTCAAAGGCCATAATAAATCTAAAATAACTCTTTACCCTTCTATGGTAAAGATATCAAAAACCTTTGCTGAGGTGGCCATTCTGAATGTCTGCTGCTGTCACTTCCCCTGTGATCTGCAGAGGTGATTATCATCTGCTCCATCTGCTGAAGACAGTTAGATCTGTGTGTGCATGTGGCATCTCTGAAACTTAGATACTGACTTTCCTTCTCTGAGTATGTGAATTTCTGTCCATGGCTGAATACTCTATAGAGTTATGTGCATCTGTTGTTTCAGACCTAACCTCACTTCAGTCTTTTAAGAGCATTTCAGTTTCTCGTGATGGTTCACAGCCATATGTTATGTCTCTCTTAGTGTTCATGTCACTTCTCAGAGTTATAGGATCCCATAATTGTTTGGATTGGAAGGGACTTTAAAGCTCATCCAGTTCCAAGCCCCTGCCATGGGCTGGGACACCTTCCACTAGAGCAGGTTGCTCCAAGCCCCATCCAGCCTTGCTTTGGACACTGCCAGGGATGGGGCAGCCACAGCTTCCCTGGGCACCCTGTGCCAGCACCTCAGTACCCTCACAGGGAAGAACTTCAGCCTAAGAGCTCATCTCAGTCTCCCCTCTGTCAGGTTAAAGCCATTCTCCCTTGTCCTGTCCCTACAGGCCCTTGTAAAAAGTTCCTCTCCCCATATCTGGAAAAAGCTATTATTGCTGACGTGCAGTAATAGTGTTAGTAACTTACCGTGGCTGCACCAAGTCAGCAGCAGCAAGTCAGGAAATCAGATGCCAAGTTCAGAGTTCCTCTTCTAGATTTAAAGCATCATCTTTGTGAAGGAATATTGTGTTCAGTATTAATAACACATTGTTTCCATATTGTGTTTGTCTTCTCTCAATGTTTTAACATCTCCTTCTTCTGCATTATCTCTACAATAAACACCTAAATGTGCCATCTGCTATTACTAACTGCTGCCAGCTCTATTGCTCTGCACTGTGTAACTACCTGCTGTGAAGATTAATGATATTTATTTAACCTGAACATTTGGGGATAAAAGGGAGAAAATGAGTGCTGAAGGAGGAGCTAATATGCAGTGGTTTTGTATCCTAGGGGCAAGAACGTTATATTCCACAAGTTGCAATTTTACCTCTGGGAACAGGTAATGACCTGTCTAATACACTGGGCTGGGGTGCAGGTTATGCTGGAGAAGTCCCTGTAGAACAAATCTTACAAAATGTCATGGAGGCAGATGGAATCAAACTAGACAGGTAAGTAACAGTGGGAAGATAAGTTCTATAGAACCAAATACTACTGTAGCTCTGCTGATATCCAGTTGCAGCAGTATATGTAAAGAATCACAAGTATTGTTGGAGGGAACTGCAAAATAACTGAGGGCCAAAATTAGTCTGGCTGTAGTTGTTCTACAAGGCTTAACTTTTTCATAATTTAACTAAATTTGAATCTTTTTATTTGATCCCAGCATAGATATGAGATTCCTAACTACAGCTTTGATGCTAAGCGAGAACAGTCTGTCATGGGTCTAAGTAATGCTGTTGTTTTTCAGATGGAAGGTTCAAGTAACAAACAAAGGATACTACAACTTAAGGAAACCAAAGGTATGGATTGCAAGTATAAGTAAGGATTCTCTGAAATACCTGGATGTTTATACTAATTTTGCTGGTTACCCACTTTCCATTAAATACTGTGACTTTTAAATCCTGATAATGATATTTAATAAGACCATAACTACAAGTTCTGTTTTACAGGTATTCACAATGAACAACTACTTCTCTATAGGACCTGATGCTCTCATGGCTTTAAATTTTCATGCTCATCGTGAGAAGACTCCCTCTCTGTTTTCCAGCAGAATTATTAACAAGGTGTGTTTGGTGAAGTGATGTTTTTCTGCTTGTAGTTGTTAACTTAAGGCTATTTTTTTGCTTTACATTGCTTTACTCCCCTGCTCCCTTTCATGCCATTTTAAGAGTCTGATCTCATTTTTTCCTGGGGAGGGGATTCCATGCTTCCAGCCCACTCACAAGTGTTCTCTCTTGCCTCTGCTTTCTTACTTACAGAATATACTGTTCAATTTTTGTTTAGAATGTCTCATTTGCTTAGAAACTTAATGGATTAATGACATTGCCTATTTCCTTTTAATGTGAAAAGCAGTTTTCTTATGCAAGTTGTAGCCTCTGTCATGAAGAGAGCTTAGTTGAAGGATGTGCAAATACACTATGCATTAATATTAGATAAGGTTTACAGAATAACATCTACACATGAATATTTCATAGTCTTGATATGATTTGTATTTTTCTAACAGAGTTTTCTCCCTGTATAGGCAGTTTATTTTTTCTATGGAACCAAAGACTGTTTAGTACAAGAATGTAAAGATCTTAACAAAAAAGTTGAGGTAAGTTTTTTAACTTGCTTATTCTCTGCACCATTGGTGAAGTGTCGAAGCTTTCCTTGTGAAAGAAAAGGGGGAAAGCTTTGCTGCTTATATCTGTATGGTACTTGTATGAGAATGGCTTTAGACATGGAGTGTTTTTGCAGATAGACAGAACACTGACATATTTCATGGAATTCATGTCTCTGAGCTTACTGAAAATCCCTATTTATTTTCTGACCTTGACTCAGTTCTGTGAGTTCGAGTACTGATACTCAGATAAAATTTGCCTTACACCAGAGACTTACGTAAGTGAGAATTCCTTGTTCTGTTCTCTGTTAACAGAAGTCTGTTCAGGCCTGGGATGTCGTGTGAAATCAGAAGTTGGTTGGTTTTGTTGAAGTATGAGAAGAAAATGTTCTATTTGTACAGGGCATTTTTCTTCAAGTGGAAGCCTATTAGGTGCATAAAGAGAATAACCAGCTTATACTGAAGTACTGAATTTGATCCACAATAATAAACTCCTGTTTGTCTTTTAAAGCTAGAGTTGGATGGTGAGAGGATTGAGCTGCCCAACTTGGAAGGCATCATTGTCCTGAATATTGGATACTGGGGAGGCGGCTGCAGGCTCTGGGAAGGAGTGGGTGATGAACCTTACCCCTTGGCAAGGTACTCTTTGCATCTTCTTATTTTTTCCTTTAATAGTTCTTCTAGTGCAAGCAGTTCTTTCTGCTAGGCTGTGCTTATGTGGTCAGACTTGAATGAAAGTCAGAAGGATTCCTTGTGGCAGCAGGTTGTCTAGGATTTATTATTTTCTTCATGTTAGAGAGTTGGACTAAGTGCATCCCACACATGAAGGTGTTTTTTAAGACTTTCTCAAAATGTCTGGCATGATTAAGCAATAACACTGAAGAGGCTATTAAAGCAAAGGTAGCCTTCAAAAAGTAGCAGATATGTCCATTTGAGAATATGAAAGAACATGTCTTAATACAGGTTGAAATATAAAGTAAAAATGAAGCAAGCCAAAAATTTGACTGCCGTGCTTGAGTAAGTTGGCTGGAGCAATACTATAAAGGGGAAAAGCTGGGTGCATTACTTATTCCCTCTTCCTTCTTCAGAAGCCATATATAAATATAATTCAGAGTTTGGTTACAAGACTTACCACATAACCATTAGGGTTGGCAGGGACCTCTGGAGATCGTCCAGTCCAACCTCCCTGTCCAGGCAAGGCCTCCTACAGCACGTTGCACATGTCCAAGTGGATTTTGAATGCCTCCAGAGAGGAGGACTCCATGATCCTGGATTTCTAAAAAGTATTTGGGCAAAGTACTTTACCAAAATAAACAATTAGGCCATTAGAAGCTTTTCCTGTAGATTAATAACTGGGTGAAAAGACAGAAAACTGTACACATTTATGGAAGAGAAATCCACTGTGGGCCTTAAATACGCACGATGTGGCTTAAGTCATGCATCCATAGCTTCCAGAAGTTAGATGGGGTGTACCAGCTGATGTATTGCTCCCCGCGTGTGTTTCTATATGACTGCCTTTGCTCTTCTGTGGAATTTCTTCAGTGCTGGCTAGCACAAACAGTTTAAATGTATCTGTAGACTAGCATGTCTATAGGAATAGCCATAAAAGGGCTGTGTAATACTTGGACAGGTATTCTACAGCTCATGAGCACCAGTGAAAAGAGTCTCCTTTCTTAATTCATAGGCATGATGATGGACTTCTGGAAGTTGTTGGTGTTCATGGTTCTTTCCACTGTGCCCAGATTCAGGTGAAGCTAGCAAATCCTGTTCGCCTGGGGCAGGCACATACAGTGAGGGTAAGTGGCAATGATGAACCTGTTTCCCCTAACTTACTATTTTTTAATATACAGTATCAGCATGTTGTTGTTGTGAAAGGGATCTCCAGAGCGCCTCTGAACCGCTGTGATTGTGTGTTCTTCTATTTAATACTAGCTGATCTTGAAGAGTTCAAAGATGCCGATGCAGGTGGATGGAGAGCCATGGGCTCAGGGGCCCTGCACTGTTACGATAACTCATAAGACACATGCACTGATGCTGTATCACTCGGGTGAACAAACAGATGACGACACTTCCAGTGGTTCTGAGGAAGACCACAGGAGAGAACTGACGGATGAAGATACATAGATTTTTTGGAACTTAACAGAATACAGCAATGAACTTCAGCTCATTTAAAAACACTGAGAACACCTAATTTAGATTAAAGTTTGTGTCCTAAGGTTCATACTTGTGAATGAACTAGTGCTGAGGAAAAAGCCATGCTTTTACATTCATGAAAACGTCCACAGCTGAATGGCCACAACTGTTTTGCCTTTTAAATTGGTGGTAATATCCAGTCATTCTAGCTGGAGGAGTTAGTTACTCTAACGGCAGGAGACAGATACCTCAGCCCTTCCTTGCTGCGGGATCAGATCTTCTGCTCATACAGTTTAATGGGCAGAATGTTTGATACCCTTGGAGAGGGGAACAGCTGGAGTTTGGCCTGTTCCACCTGCCCTTTTCCCCAGAACAGAAAATCAGAGCAAGTAGGGTGTGAGCTGGTTTTCTGACAACAGCCAGCTCCTGGCTGCCATCTCCTCTTGGGAGTAACACAAACACCTTTTCATGCACCTGCTTCTGCAGTGTGTATCTAATAGGCTTGACTGGGAGAGCAGAGGATCTGGGAGCTCTTAGGAAGGTGGTTAGCAAGAAAGATGCTTTTGGACCAAAGGTTTCTGGAAGTGTTGTTAGTAAATGACCTTTTCCTGTGGCTTTATAAGCCATAGATAGAATACTCTTGAGGTCCCAAGTAGCCAAGGTACAACTTCAAAATAATTGTACCATGACTTGCACTGAATGATCCTGTGACCGACTCTGCTTCAGTTCGGTGAGAGACTTAATTCTAGGTCTTGTAAACAGCAATGTTGTAGTTCTTGAGGAGGCTTTTGGAGGAAAACTTGGATAGAGGGTCTGTCCCTTTTTAGCTTTCTAGAGGAGGGTTTTAGAGAAAAGATGATGATTGGCAAATGTGTGTGTTGGTCATCTTGGGTTTCTTGAAGATCTTGCTTCATTATCACCTGAAAATGATCAGGAGCAAGCCAGTCTGATAACTGTTCCAATGTTAAGTGTGGCAGTTGAGAGCTAACCTTGCAGAAGTTAGCAAGTTCTGGTGTTCATGTTTACAATTCGACTGAGGGGAAAAAAGCATGGAAGCATTTGTCTACTGACTGGTTCTAATGAGTCAGAGTTACCATGTTCGACCTGAAACTTCATTTCCCATATGAACATAAAGCAAGAAAAAGATGGGTGATCAATACTGATAGTACAGGTTAAGAACACATACAACAATACATAGAAACTCAGTTTGGTGTATCTGAAGCTTCTCAGGTTAAAAGCTTCTCAGGTGAAAACATCTTCATGGTTAACAGAGTAAAATACCTGCTTCCTTTTTCGTTTTCTGTTGTATTTTAAGCTTTCAGCCGGTGAGAGCTGTGAGCTGAGGTTTAAACTTTGTCTCTAAGTGATTCAGTTAAGTCCAGTTGAGTTACTGAAGGTCATCTTCCAAGTAGGAAGAGAATTTATGCTGAATGTATACTTTCATAAGCCAAGATGGTAAGAGACGATGAGAGCTTTGGTCTAAACTTGAATGTTGCTGCTTTTGTCAGAACTCCTCCATTGTTTTGGTGGTTGTGTCTTGCCCCCCCCCCTTTTTTCCTTCTACTAAATGAAAGTGATACCGTTGGGTAAAGTAGGCTGTGTTTCTAGGTTTTGTAAACTGAAACTGTTTTTCAACAACTGTAAAATGACATTTGCATTAATGGTGAATGAACTATTTATATTTTAAAATAATTTATTGAAACCTTGGCAAAGTCAGTATTTTTAAAACCTTCAATTGTAATCCTCTTTGGAGAGCATTTTTAACTTGATGGTATTTGTTGTAGAAAGTGTATGTACTAGATCTTAAATACTACTGATTGTCAGCGAATTTATAGCTGTCTGAAAATGTGATTAGAGTGTAATGAACTGTAAAGCAGAAGCCATGTGTAAATTCCACATTCATTAGCTTTATAGACCTCAATTTAATTATTGTGTGTAAATATGGAGAACAAATGAATAGTAAAAACTGTAAAAAGCATTTACTCAAAAGTATGCTATGTTAGAGAAATCCACTACCCTCTTTTTTTAGTTATGAGCTTCAATTTGTATTAGCTTCAAAGATCTCACCAGCTAAGTTATTATTTTTATATATATAACCATCAGCATCCTTAAAATAGTGAAGTTCTGTGCTATGGTTCTTACCTGTTGTTTACAGGCAAATGCCCTGTCTCTGGAAAAGCAGGGTATGTGCTATGAAAGGCAGTATTTTCTGAAGAGAAATGTCATCACTGGCTACTTAATCTGAGCTATTCGTAACACAGTTTAAAGAGTTACCTGAAGTTGATCAGGTGATTGTGCAAATTGTTTTACAGCCTAAGAACCTTTAACTGCTCAAAAACTTCACTCTTTGGACTCCTGACATCTAGAAGAAGAATTGATGCCAGGACTTTGAAAATCTCCCTTTTGTGCAGGAGGTGAGCTGGCTTCTCCACTTGTGCTTTGCCCAAGTGGGGACCAGTGATGTACCATGTTTGTGCAGGAAAGATTCCCAGTTACTCAAAAGGTGTGAAATCCCCTTTGGGAAATGGAAATTCATCATTCCTTTTGGAGAAACAAAGAAGAAGTGAAAGTAGCACTGGTGGGGTACTTGTTTGGGAAAACCTTGATAAATGGCCCTGTTGTATGGGACAAATCATCCCCTTCTTGTATGTGAAGTGAAGAAGCTTAAGTTTCACAAGCTGTTAGTGATTGCTGCAGATGACAGGTAGCAAATGTAGCCATTGTAAGCATGGGGAAGGCTCTTGTAAATTGTATTTGTGTTATGGAGAATATCCTGTAAGGTTGAAATGTCCAGTTCCCAGTCACACGTGGGATCATCTATCTGTTGTAACTATCTGTAGCTGCCCTATGCATGACCAAAAGTTGTTTTTAAACATACAATGTTAGCACAAGATTATCTTGGGAAGTCTTGCTGTTTCCAGCATGCTGTCCTTGGATTTCTGTGTATCCTCCTTTCCAGGTGTCGTGGTTTAAGCCATAAATCAGCCACGCAGTTTGCTCACTCACTTCCCCCTTTTTCTTCCCTCTGCTCCTGGAG
>JAOEHY010034322.1:95299-122972 GCA_025447955.1 Psilopsiagon aurifrons
GGGGCAGGTACGGGGCAGCGGAGCGGGGCGGCAGTGGCGGGGGGCACCCGACCCGACCCTTGAATCGGGGCGGGCGGCTTCATCCTCAGGGTGTCCCGGCGGCCCTCAGGGAGCAGGGGAGGGCGGGCGGCGGCTGCGCCTCGCTGGAGGGTTTCCTTTTGTGCCTTTGACAGGAGCGCCTCTCAGAGCTTTAGCTTAAGCCATACCCCTTTGCTCTGCGTTTTGCATTTTTCCTTTTACCAGATTTAATCCTCGTCAGTAAGCAGAAGTAACTTTCCTGAAGGCAGAGGTAGTGCACCATCGTGAGGGAGAGCTGAGGAGCAGGGGCAGCCCCACCTGCTTCCATTAGAAACGTTTTCTTGGTGAATTCTTACTGGAAACGTTAAAAATAATTTAGAAACGTCGGGGTTTAAACAGTTTGTCCCAGGTAACACCGGTGCTCGCTGTGCAGCTCCTGCTGCGGTCGGGGCTCTCAGCCCCACACACCTACAGGTACAGTTGTCTGAGGAGCTCCGTGCTGGCCACTGCTATGGCGAAGGAAGTTTGTTGCTATTTGGCAGAGGGAAGCTGCCCTCTGTCATCTCTCTGCGGGCATCCAAGCATAGATTTGCAGGCAGAAGGGGCTGAGGCTCCTTTCCACACCGCCCGCACAGCACCGAGTGTGAGCAGAGCCCTCCCTGCCCTGCAGCCCAGCTGGAGGAGGTTTAGGTTGTCATTAGGGCAGTCAGAGCTGGGGAGCAGGAGCCGTGGCTGTGGCAGCCGTCAGGGTTGTGCCTGTGGTTGGTGATGGACTCCTGGTGTTGTCTTGGCAGCGGTTTGAGCTGGGAGCCCCGTTCCCGCGAGGTGGAGCAGGTTCATCTGCGCTGCACTGAGAGCTCCCTGGAGTGGATGAGGTACCCCGCACGAGCCCTGCGCATCATTCTGGAGCCCAACCTCAACAGTGCCCGCCACACCACTGTCTGCATCAAGCCCGCCAGTGACTTCCAAGGTGCCAGCATCTACATGGAACGTGCTGGGCAGCTGCATCTGGTGGTGAGCAAGGCACAAGGGGCTCAGCCCCACCACGTGTCTTGCTTCAGTGCCCACACGCCACAGCGGGTGGCCCTCTTCCTGAAGGACAGCCCACAGTGGGACATCAGCCGCCGGATGGCCAGCTTCCAGTATGAGCTCCTGAGCAACCAGAGCGCTGCGAGCCCCGACTTCAAGAAGATGGCACTGGTCAAAGGTAAGAGCAGGGCCAGCCTCAGGGTGACGGTGCTGAGGCAGATCCAAGGTGGCATCCAATATCCATTGACCTTGCCTATGTGGTGCTGATGAAAGTAGATGTTTTGGGATGAGGGGTTTGTTGCTGCAAGGGAGGTCATTCTGATTTCTAGTGTGTGGCATCCTGTAGGCATGGAAGGGAATGCTGCAATGTAAAGATAAACTCTGTCCCTCAAGTGACAGCCAGCTGGGTCGTGGATGTAGGCACTGTGATCATGGGTGTCCCCAGTCCCTGGCAGTAGCATCACTGAGAACACCTGAGTAGATGTAGGGAGCCTAAATCCCATATTCAGAAGGGATTTAAATTCATCAAGGCCTCACAATGATCACTGGAACTTTAAATGATCTCTTGGAAATGGGATTAGCCATCTAAATTGCTTGGAACTTCATTTACTTTTCTTTCCTATTCTTACACCAAGATAATCCTTTCTTTGCTTTATTTATATTGCATAACAAGAATTTTGGTTGGCAGCTGATCATAATGCTCTTAAATCAGGTAGTTCTGCCTTTTCCTTTTGTAATGCACCACTCCTTCAGCAGTGAGACAATGTAGTATTATCAGTAGCCAGCTGTTCTTTTTCTCTAGCTATGTGCCGTCCTTGTGACAACGTGGAACTTCTCATGGCAATTTGCAGCAGTGACTTTGGTAAGCTGAACAAGTGGAAGTTTTTCTGTCTTTAATTACGCATTGATTATTTGTGTTTATTTGCTTCTTTTCTTCAGATAACATCATGACGATGCTCTATGATCTGAGAAAGGTCACTAGCTTTCACTAGTGTGAAAAAGAAGTGGAATGGGGGGGGCAGATGAAACCCAGAAGGAACAAGCTTTCTTTCAAGGTCCTCATTTCCTGCAGGCAGAAAGATTGTGTTCTAAAACAAAACTGAAAGTAATTCACAAGTGTGCTGCTGGCTCCCACATAGAGCAAAGTTACGTTCATTTTGACAGGCACACACACATGTTCTATGTGCTTGATATGTTCCTTTTTGCTCCCTTCATCCCCCAGTGATGAATATGCCCTCTCTCTTCCCTCACAATTTACATACTTCCTAGTTCTTTTTCTTCAGGAGCAGTGAATTGTTTGTAACTTAGCTAAGGATTTCAGGTGGTTTAAACTTCCTTCAGTGACACGCTGGTTAGGTTTTAGGCCTTATGACAAAAACAAAGCAGTTAATATTCCATAATAGTGATTTGATGGGACATTCAAAGCTTTTTACATTTTCTTTACTTAATAATGCAATACATTTTTTTCTTTTGATCATGGTTTGTTCGTTATGTTCCTATAGCTTTGCACATGAAAATTTGTACCTCTTTGATTTTGTCCAATGGCTAAAACTGTTGAGCTGCCTCTCCACGTGGCCACAGTTACAGTGCTGTAAATGCACCTATGTAAAGAAATAAAACTATGAACTTTATTTACTCTTATTCAGTGTTTAAAAAACCACACAAATTCCTGCTTTCCGACTAGGGGTTGCCATACTTGAAGGCTACTGATAAAATCAAATGCCAGTATCATGGTGTTAATGCAAGCCCAGAGTGTAGAGCATGCTTCCATAGAGTGCTCCTTAGCTGGCAGTTTTTATTCCTCTTCTAAATTAATTGATGCACATTTCTGCTGCTTGATGAAGTTGTCCGTTCCCATGCGAGGTGCTCTCCCTCTGCACTGCCTGAAAGACCAGAGACTGACAGATGTGGAGGCCTAGGCACACAATGGGGGGCACTTACATTTACAGCACCAACAGAGCAGAAGAAATAGCCCTTTGAACCAGTTCTATGACTTGACTTCCTTGCCCTGTGCTCACAAATCGCTATCATCAACTTTTTTGATTAGAGAAAATAGCTGCTAATGAAAGTGGAAATGACACTGGGAGTGAATAGGAGCTTTATAGTTATTCATAAGATGGAGGTCTACAGTCACTAGGCAGTGGGGATGGAGGTCTACAGTCACTAGCAGTGTAGGAGCAACATGGAGCACCAGGAGCAAGGACATTACAGCTTGTCAATAGACTTGACTGCAGCTGATTAAAGCTTGTCATGCAAAGAGGGAGAGACAGAGCAGAAACATCTGTTACACAAAATTCTGGATTCGCTTGGAAATTGGGTTAAATGAGGAAGTTCTGAGAAACTCCAGAAATACGCTTTTTCTGCCTCTTGGGTTGTTGACTTCTCTGTACCTGAATAAAAGAGTTGTGTAGCAGAAGTGTGATGCTCCCATTGCATTACTAAGTTCTTATTTGCTCAAGAGCTCTTGACTCAAATGGTGGTATATTTCTGAGCCTTTCTGGATAAGCCATTGAAATGAATTCAGTTCGTAGAAGAAGAATTGATTGGTGTGAAAAATGGGAGTGATGAGAATGAGAGATGGCTTCAGGACAGTAAATGTCTGTCAGATGGAATGTTTTGTTCTCCATGCAGCTGATGCAAATGATGCTTTCAATCAGGAAGACTATGGCTTGTTAGGCTTTCATTCCCAGGATAATTCTGGGAGAAGGAGATACATGCATAATGTGTGATTTTTAAATAAGGCTTCAAATGAAGTTGCTTTAAGAGTTCTGCATGTTGTCAGTCATCTCCTAAAGTGTCTTTTGGTTGATGGATGACATTTGAGTGGGAAAAAAACGTGCTAAACCTTTAAATGAAAAATACTGAAGAAGCTCTGGGATCACCCTCTGCTGCTGCTGTCAAAGGAAAAGCTTCAGAGTCCCCTGGACACAAGAAGGAAGTAGCCTGTAACAGTCATTGTCTTGGAGCATAGACTGAAAACAAATCCCTGAGCTGACCTTTCTCATGGGCTTTTTTCATCGTTTAGTGCTGCATTACCAAGCAAGTTACATGTTTCTTCCTCAGATAGGTGGTTTGAGTAGTCACAAATCATGCTTCCAAGCATCTGGCCTGTTTGTGTAAGGATTCTCTGTGTAAAGGATGCAATGTAAGATCAGAAATACATCCTTTAGGTGGTAGGTGTACAAACTGCACAACAAACCTGTTTCTCCACTTGTTTCATTCAGTGAGCTCCTAGTACCTGAACTACTTACCTGCTGCTCCATAACCAGCTCCTGTCTTCTTCACACCTAGTGGTGAAAGGTTCTATCCAAAATGTTTCCCACGATTCAGAGAACCACATGGCACAGGTTGATGTCAGCGTCCACAAAGTCTACAGGCAGAAAACTAGGATTTTCCAGCAGGATGAAGCAAGTGGTGAATGGCGAGGCCCTATCCGGACCCTGCTGCAATGCAAGGTGAGGAAGGGAGGTGGGGATTTCCTTTTCACTGGAAATGAACACTTTGGTGAAGCTTGGCTGGGCTGTGCTCCTCGGTTTAAAGATTTCATGTTCATTTACTGGGCTGCAAGGGAAAGAGGAGCCAACCCCTGTGAGTTGCAGCTCAACTGAAGGGAGTGACGCCAGAGTTGAGACTTCAGAAATTTCAGCCCAGTTTTTGACACTGAGTCTGAAGTAGATTAAACCCAAGGACCACAGCTAACAATTTCACCAAAACTGGGGCCTGGAGAATCTCCTGAAGATAATGGCTCTGTGAGCCCTGTAAACTCCGACTTTTAATCCACATTTTCATTAGTTGCAGTAGTTTCTTCTTTGTGTCTTCTTGGCATCACAGAATAACTCTGAATTTTGGAAAGGTTCTCTTCTGTTGTGGTAGAAAGCAGCCTGTGCTCAGTATCATGAAATTCTCTCAACATCTTTTGCTCCGTGTACATGCTGTGTGCTTTTTCTCTAGATATTTTTCTCTTTTCCCCAATATCTTCTTGATTTCCTTTCTGAATGGTTCTTTCTTTTGGTTTTACTTTTTAATGAATGCTAACTCTAGTCTTAGCCATAGTTACTAAGCCTTCAGGCAGCTGGCAGGTTTGCCAGGTTATTTGCCTGCTGTGGGCTAGCAAAGCAATTAACCAACCCTCTGGGGCCCAATCACAGCTGAAGCAATTCTGCAGCACCCTGTTGATTTCTGCACAGTTGACAGCATCTGATTTTGCTCCATGCAAACAGGCCAGTGAGGGATACTGCACTTTAGCCAATGGGAACACTAGCACTGTACTGTTACCGTACAAGTCAGTTGGAGAAACTCTCGAAGACTCAGTGTGGAGTTTCAGGAAGCAGCATTCTTTGTTGCAGTGCTTGGGCACAAAAGCAAATCACTTCGCAAAGGTGAGCGTGCCCGGTAGTTGCTGACAGCAGCTATATAGATTTAGCATCCTCATGCATATTCATAGCTTTTCCAGGAACTAATTGTAGTAATTGCATCCTAATTACACATGTGCTTTCTTGCTGAGTGGGGGTCTCTGGTGGTCATCAGTAGTCTTCCTCACTGTGCTTACTGAATTACCTCAGTGCTTATGCACGCTTGCAAGGTCCTACTACTGAGTTAGCAGTTGATATGTCCTTGCTTCTGTTCCAGTCTCACTCCATGCTGGACGCCACTCTGCTATCTTGAAGGCTTGCATCCTTGGTCTTATTTACTGCCTCCTTAGTTGTTATCTGTCCCATGATGTTCCTTCCCCCATCAGCTGAACATTCCTTTCTCTCTACGTGTCAGTAAGTTAGAACTGTTTGGTTTATTCTACTATGTTAAAGGCACGCACACTGTTGTTAGTTTAAGATTTAAGGTTACAGTACCACTGCTGGATGATAAAAGGTCTTTGGGAAGTGCACTGAAATAATCAGTTTTGGTTGTAGTGTTGTCTGCATGAGAATGTAATACTGGGTATTCCTACTGCAGGCCCCACAGCTAGTTCTAGGTTCTGATTAGTGCACATCAGGAAAAACCTGAGTGAACCGGCCATTGCAAAGTATTGAAGGATATCCAAGTACTCAGGTTTTGAGAGCTGCAAATCAATGCTACACTTGAGGTTTTTAAATGGTTTACTCTTTTTTGGTTGGTGTTTACACTTAAAATATGAGATAAAATATATTATTTTGGTATAGATCAGAGGTGCTGAATTTCTTCCTGATTTGTGTATTTGTATGTGTCAGAAGTCTGACACATGTGGGGTTTTGTCTTTTATAGAGGCCATAGCCACTTCTTACAGCATTAATTCCATAATTGATATTTGCTTTCATAGAGCATCATCCATTTGAAATAATGTTTTATTTTTAGAACAAACAGGTAGTTTTATGAAAGTATGGTTGAAAAACTAAAATAACCCAGTCTGAAATGAAACAGCATACTTAAATCCACATGTGATCTGGTGATTTAATCCGCAGCACTGTGGGCTTGTCAGCCTTGCACTGAGCAACCTGAAATCCTTGCAGTCAGTGAGAACAATGAGGAGTTTGTTAAAGATCTTGGATGTTGGATATATTAATTCTAGTTGAGCACAATCTCCCTGTATGGCATAGAGTTGAGATAGTAGTGGCACCTGAATTTCTCCAAGTGGTTGGGAAAAAGCTTTTCAGGAGAAAACCTTTTTGTTTTCATTTGCTTCAGAAACGAAATTGTTTAAGTCAGAAATAGTCGGACTTTTCTGGGGAAAACATGTAATCTATAGAGTGCTCCACTCAAAAAAAGCCCTGCTGTGCTAAGGTCAGTGTTAACTTTGAGTGTTGTGCTCCTGCTATTTACATTTCGTGCAGATCTTGCAACATCAAGACTGAGGATGTTTAGATACAACCATGAGTTAACTGGGGCAAAGCAGTCAGTGTTTCTGTTGGATAAGGTGGAAAACTTGAATCTGTGCAAGAGCAGTAGAGGGGTTGAAGAGTAACATAAAATCAGGTCATACACTGTAATTTCAGTGACTTTGTCGGTGTGACAAGGTGGACAGCCATTGTCACAGCAAGGAGCTGTGGTTAGGGCAGGATCAGTGTTTCACATACAGAGAGTTGAGGCAGGAAGAGGAATTCTTGGTGGAATTTGGGTGATGGCTTTCATTAGTGCTGACTTTAAGATAGAACCAGCCTAGGATGGGGCAGGGGTGACCTAAGCTTGAGTCAAAACACACTTGTGAACAACCGCAAGCAAACAAGTGATCTTTCTTTACTGCGGTTGAATTTAACCCAATTAATTATCTTTACTGAGGAAAGCGTGTTGAACATTTTCCCTTCTGGCACTGCAAGCTTCAGTCTTTCAGCCTCTTCCAGGAAGGAGGTGAAGCCTTTTCCGTAATCTTTCTGATCTGTAATATTTCATAAAGCAGCAGGGCTCTTTCTGCACTTAATCATTTGTTCTTTGTTGGACTGGTGCCTGATTAGAAAATCAAAAGAGGGACAGAATGTTTCCCCCACTCATTGAAAGACAAAAGAGACACAGGAATCTCTAATAAGACTTTGACTGACTGGGCCAACACCGTGAAGTAAAGGTTTGTGAATGGACACTGCGGGCTAAGTCTTCTTGACTGATCTGAATGAGGTTTCCCCTTCTTTATGGCAGAGTGAATTTGTCCCTTTCTGAATGCAGCTGGTCTTTCCCTTGTGTCTACCTTGCTTTTTCTGTGCAGCTTCAAATGCTCTGAATTTTCAACACACCATTCCGGGGGAAATTAGCCATGTGAATACAGGGTTAACCCCTCTGTTAGAGGTTTGATTCATTCACTCCCCTTCTCTAATCCTGTTATTATTTTTAAGGTGTTTCAGTATTTTTCACTGCAATGTAAGCTCAACTTTTGTCGCAGACAAAAGCAGAAGAACCTTGTTTGTACAACCAAGTAGGACAATAAGTTTTCTATTCCAGTACAAAATGGCAAAGTCGTGGCTTTCAGAGAGCTTGAGGGTTCCAGTGGGAGGAAGGCACAGGAATGATGAGCCAAAGTCTTGGAACTGGGGGTCTGCGCTGAGCCTTCCCCCTGATTCACGTATCTCATACCTTCTGCTATCAGTGAGGGAGCACATGTGCTAACACCTCTCCTGAGAGCTCGTTCTGCAGAGATTTCTGTGCTTAACATGGGAAGAGGAATAGTTTTTTCTCTGCCTTTGACAGAGAGTCTGTCTTTTCTCTCTTTTTAATGGTCTTGATCTCTGTTGAAATTTAGCAAAGCTTCCAAAATAGTCCTGGGAAGTCGGAGTTAAGAAGACTTACAGTTTTTCTAACTGCTTTTCTTCATTTTGAAGCGATGAGTTTCGGTTTCAGTGATCTGCAGTGATCATTTAGAGATGTAATTTGTGTTCCTATAACTTACACAGTCATACTTAACATTTATCATTTTGTCTCAAGATATAAGCTGTGAAACCTGACCCTAAAGCAAAACCCCACTTTCTTCCTCTACCAAAAGCTACTTTATTTTTAAACTGGAATGGAGGTGCTGTAAGAAGTACACATTCTTTTCTTACAATGAAAAACATTGAGGAGTTTAATACAAACACAGACATAATGCAACTGACTCGCCTCCTTAAAGTCCTGTTGAACTAATTTAGGATCAGGAGTTGCTCATGATGGTATTTTCACCTAAATTATCTGCCTCTTTTCAATTAGCTTTTATTATTTTAATGGTGGTTCCTCCCACCCTCCCTCAGTGCTCTGGCTGGGCTCACATAATTGCCTATATTTTATGTAAATGGAATTGTTACACCGTAAAATGATATACAGATGTGTCTGCCACACAGAGTCCAGTAAATGGTGTGAATAAACCCATTATTTTCAATGTAATGACATCTGATAGCAGCCTGGGAAACACTGGGCTGCCAGATGTGAGCCCAAGACAAGGCCTGCAAAAAAATCTGAACGAGGAGCACTCTGACAGACCACCATTAATTGACTTTTGAAATAACTCCCTCACAGTTCTGCTTGGCTGAGCAAGATTCACAAACTGCTGCCAATGAAAGCCTAAATGACATGGACTTTGAATAGGAGTTATACAATGACCACACCGTGACATGTTTTTAACTGGCATATTACTTGAGAAGTTGCAGGCATTCAACTGGGAGGCAGTGGGGAAGGGGGGAAGAGATGGGAAGAACTGGGTATAGAAACATTGTCTGTTAAACTCTAGACAAATAAGGTTTTAAGTTAGGAAGAGAAACAAGTCATAGGAAACATCCTGATAAACATTTTAACATGCATTCCTAGAAAGTATGATTTGGAGTCCAGGTCTGTTGTTCCTTCTGCTGTGAAAATCAAGAGGAAATTGCATTAGCAAGTAAGAAAACAGACCGTGTGTGAGTGATGAGCATGCTGACCTCTCTGGGTTTCAGGACCTGCTCAAGACCCAGGCTGTAGTCACAGTCAGGTTAATGCAGACTCAAGATACTCGTTTGTCTTTCTTTGGAAACTGAGGCAAAACTCTGGCACAGCTAACTAATCTCTCAGACATGTAGTTAGTGAAGATGAGGACTGTTTTTTCTTCGCCCTCATTTTTGTGCTGCCTGCCATGCTGATCAAGCAATACTGTTGCCTGACTCTGGGACCTCCAGAGGATACCACAGCCTAAGCAGCTCTCTCTTCCCCAGTTCTCATATAACTCGGTGAGTTATGCAGTAAACCCCGTTATTTGTACACTGCAGCATCTTTATTTCTCCCTCCCTTACTGCTTTCTTCAATTTTGAGCACAGAACAAAACATTTAGAGTTAGGGTGTACCATGAGTATTTAGTGGATTAAGAGTACAACTATTCATTCACTTTATTGCTAAAAAGATCAACAGTCAGCTTCTAAAACAGTTACAGGCACAGTCATAGAACAGATGGCAAAAATTCTGTGGCCCTGACAATGATGCCTAGCTGACATCTACGTAAACTAACATATAGCATACTTACTGAAGTATATGTATATATATGAAGTACATAGCTGATACATCAGTACAATCAACAGGTCTATAATTGCATACACATTTACTTTTCTGTACTACAGTACATTACTGTTGTGTTTCATTGAAGAAAAGATTAAATTTAAACAGATCACTGTATTTTGTGGGCAAGCATTTCTCCATTTACTCTAGCTTGTACATTACTATGCAAATCGTTACAAATCTCATGGCTTCATTAATACCAGGATTAGGGTTTTTTCTAGACTAAGAGGAGTATAATTAAAATACATGCTTGAATCTATATCTTGTTTAAGACCAGTACAGCTTAAGTAGTTCCTAGCAGAGTACTAACACTTCAGTTGTGCTGAAGAGGCTTTTGAACAATTCATTATTTATCATGCTGTAACTAATGTTTGTAATGCTAATCACCCTCTTGTTTCCATATATCCAAAATATCCAAAGCTAACCAAAGTAAGTTTTCAGGAATGCAGTGATTCAGTTATGCATTTCTCATTTAATTCCAAATCAACAGAACCTTGTTCCATCATTTCCAGTCATTCACAGCACAAGAGAAAACAAAAAGGAGCATCGGGAATACAGCATCAGGCTTGGTTCACTGCCTGTGGTAATCCAGAACCCCTTGTGTGTTATGTGCTGTTGGTCATACACCAAGACCACATTTAAAGAATCCCACCTTGTCCAGCCTGGCAGAATAAAAGCTGCTCTTAACTTTGCTGGAGTATCACTCCAGAGTATGGCTAAAAAAGCTCATAGACTTAGAGGTTATCATTAACACCCCTTTAAAGTCAAGAAGCAAGCAACAGGAAATGTGGACTTTTTCCACTGCAGAAACCATCAGAGCACGGTTTTCCTCATGGCCAAGGGGACAGTGCCCTTCCAGCACCCTGCTGAGGAATCTGCAGCCCTGTGCCACAGCCAAGCAGCTGAAGGGACAGGATTTCTCAGAGCAAACTGCTCTTGGCCCTCACTGCTGAAAACCTGGAAGTTCAGGGAAAAAGGCTTTGCATTCATTGCTGGCTCATATCAGTACACATCCTCTTCCCCCACCTTTTGAAGTGTTCTGCTTTGTTTTAGTGCTGGGTGTGCTTTGGAAAGCTGAGACCCTTGAGATATACAACTACTCCAAAGACAACCCTGGCACTTTTAGGTCCATCACGAATTCCATATCTTATTCTGGCCAAAGGAAGGATGGGCAAAAGGAAGCCTCTCATCAGATTCCTGCTACCCTTGACAAAGTACAAACAAGAGTTTACAAGCCAAGTAAAAACAGAGACACCAAGCCTGAATTCCTGCAAGTCCCTCTCTAAAGTACTTTGGCTAATGTGAAATGGACAGGGGTTCTTCTGAGCTTCCTAACAAGTCCCTTCCAAACTGCCACCAGTAGAGTTCTGTTCTATTTCACCAAGTCCCCTAAGGGGATGTTTCACAAATCAAAGTCCAGGAACACTCTTGTGTGAGCCTCCCTGTTCTTCATGGGCTACTGCAAGAAATAAGAGCTAGCATATTAAGTCCAGAGGCATCAACAAGATACAGGCCCAATAACTATGAGATCCAAATACCTTGCTTGCCTACTGATACTTTTAAAGTTGTAAGAAGTGCAGATTCTTCTGTACATGGTGAGGACTTCTGAAGACGTACCACAAACCAAAGCAAGGAACACCAGGAGAATTAAAAATCCAGCCCAGTGGGAATGGATGGGTATTCTCCTTTGTACTAATTCCCTGTATGTTTTAGAAGACCCACTTGTCTGCCATAGGCTTCATGCAGAGAAGAAACAGCATTTTCTAGGTACTGCACACACTGTCTTGAGGCTGCTCAAATCAGAGTCCCAGTAACAAGTAGAAAATCCAGTTTCTACCATATGAATAACTAAAGATACACCAGCAGAGAATATCCCACCTCACAAAGAGGAAAGACACACAGGAGACCCTGCCTTAAGTGACCATCACATTTGTGCTCCCTATGCAAGCCAAAAATGCACTCGCTGAACTCCTCAGCACACAAAAAAAACCCAGAACCGAAGTGCCTATAGTGTGAAGATCTGAAGCATGTGCTGAGTCAGAACATGAGACAGACCGCTTCATCCCACAAACTGGATTGTCACAGGGCACACAGTGCTGCTCTGCAGGACGTCCTCCTGAAGACTGTCTGGCATATTCCCAGTCTCCAAGTTGATGATGATACTCTGGTGATTTTGACACCATTTCTTCCCTATCAACTCTAGAATCTCTGCATTTCTATTCTGATGAGATTTTATAACTTAGTGTCATAAGACCTGAACTTATTTTAACAGTTCAGCCTGTGCCATCTCATGGATTCAAACACCAAGAATGTGTATTGCAAATCCTGACTACGGACAACAGTCTGAGGATAGAGGAGAAGGCAACACTGAGATCTATCTCAAAGCTTGGAACCTGAATTTGTCTAGGAATTCTTCCTGTTTCTTTCTCAAAGGAGTTATTGCTACCTGTGAAACACATTTAGATCTGAAAATTAATTCTGGGGATCCTTTACAACAAACCACAGAAGCCACAGCAGCTACTGAAGACATTTAACAACAATTCATGTATTTTTAGAAGGACAGTCAAGGTCTTTGCAAAACCTTTCATCACAGTTTTTGCTATCATTGTTTTACTATATCACTATCTAAATACTTCAGCAATTTAGACCAAAGAATCAACAGATTTCCCAAACTGCTTGAAAGAGCTAATAATTTTCATTTCTTAGACTGAGATATACAAAGAGTGCTACAGGCCTGATTATCTGCATGGAAGTACTTAGGCAAACTTAATTAAGATACAAGACCTTATTTTCCAGTGGGCAGAGAGTCAGAACAGTGCCACTGGAAAATAACCAGAAGGCAGGGTACAGGGCTTCGGTAAACTCGGTTTTGTATTTATAGATCAAGTTATGCTTCTCCCCTACAGCTAGGAAAATCACAAACCCTGCCTCGCAGTGGAGCAGCACACCAATCTTGGTAGCCTTTGTATTGGGTAAGCACTTTTCAACATCATTATGCCAGGATGATATTTTGTTATTAAACCACTCAATACACCAAGAACGGTTGTTCCGGCCCAGGCGGCTCTCCGGCCCATGCCGCTCCATGCTGCCATAGCAGATGCCGATGCCACAGAAGTTGTTCTGTTGCATTTCCACTTCCCAGTAGTGGACGCCTCTCTTGAAGGACTGGAACCCCAGCACTTGGTAACAATCAGTGAAGCGCTGAGGGAGCTGGTTATACTTCATGGGGGTGTCTGAGACAGACATCTTGGTGTGTCTGTCAGACAGAATCACTTTGTTATGAGCTGTGTTGTAATCCAGTGTGATGTTAGCAGCATCTGCAATGGCATGAATCATGTGAAGGGACTGAAGAGCAAAACTTTCTTATTTATACTGTCCTGCCTTGGTGCTTGTTTATCTCCCTGCTCTGCTCTCCTCCAAGGGCAGGCAGTTCTTAGGAACACAGTAATAGATGCTGGGATCAACTGCAAATCTGTGTTAGAAAGCAGGCAAATGGAGGGCAAGTATTCTTTCTTCCTGCATCTCCGTGGGATTCCCTTGCCACCCAGATACATGGTGGCTGAACAAGGGGATTGCTTATCTGGCAGTGAAAGGTACAGTATCTTAAGCAAGCCATCGTGGGCTCACGTGAAAGCCTGAATTTCATGTCAAAGGAAAATCCAGTGCGTTACCTCATGTTTCTAGGCCACCCTAATGCAGTCATTCTGGGGGAAACCACTACTGAGAAAACTTAATTTACCTCTGTAAAGATACATGAATACTTAAGATAAAATTGATTCACCTGGCAAAGGAACCGCTTGGAAACCTCCTGCCCCCCTTTCCTCCCCAAATTTCCTTTGTTTGTAACAGCCAGCTGTTAACCTCCTAAGCTAACCAAAACCCCTCAAAAGTGCTTTTGTCAGGAAACTACAGAGGGCACACAATGCCAGTGCAGTGGGTGCAGAAAGCTCGTCTTTAAGTAGCATAACATTGGGTGTCTTACACTGCAAAAGCTCCTCTCTGGATTTCTTCAGGAAGCTGTCAAGAAGCTCTTTAACTTGGACGGCAGCTGCAGCAGTTGGTGTTCCCGTGGCTGGTGCTGTGCCAACAGAACAAAAGAGAGTTTGGTGTTGGGAAGAAAACCTGCATGTTTAGCACACTGTCCCAGGCACACTCAGCTGGAGTGGGCCTCTAGAGGTTATCTGGTTTAGCCTCCTGCTCCACAGAGCATTAACTTCAGTATTAGCTCAGATTGCTCAATCCCTTGTCAAGCTTTGAAAACCCTCTGTTGTCTAGGCAACCTCTTTCAGTGCTGCTTTGCTCTCACAGTGACTAGTAAGAGCCTTCTCAGAGCAAGAGTTAAACTTTTGCTTAATACACCAATAATAGTGACCATCTGTTTACCATTGTAAGAGCAGTCAATGGAAATCAGAGTAAGTATGCTCAAAGTTTCGACTCACCAACTTTAGCAGGTTTCTTTTTCTCCTCTGTAGGGGGAAAAAAAAAGAGTGAACTATGAGTTCTACTGAGACTGAGAAGCCACTGATAGACTATTATCATAACACCATTATCACGGCTCTTGTGAAGCCGCAGCAGTAGATAAAGCTGACAGTCCAGCATGCTGAAGGCATGTTTCCCATACTGGAAAGCTATATGTAAAGCACAACCTACTATTTGCTTCCTACTTCACAGGTTATAAGCCTGGAAGGAGCTTCATCTGTGCTTCAGGATGTAGTCTGTTAGAGTAAGTAGTAGTAAGTCTGTTCAAGAGGCACATAGACTATTCCTTTAATTTTTGCAACAGAACTTCTAGTGCAACAACAACAGCTACGCGTCCATTCAACTCCAGCATCTCCAACAGACCCTACCAAGTGCTTCACACCCAGGACTTGTGAATGGGGAGGACCATGTGTCAGGAGCTCAGTGGAAATAGCAGAAGTAGTTTCTTAGCACCTCCATTTACTTCAAAAAGAGAATATGGAGTATCTTCCAAACAGGCTGAGTGCCACATTAATACCAGTATCTGGACAAAACAACACTGGAAGGCCCCAGTATAACCTGTCATGAAGACCATCTCCATCTACCCAACCTTAGACCATAGGCAAGACATAGCCAGTAAGAGGTCTGAGTAAGGCTGCTATTAATCACTGCTTACTGGTGTCTGCCTCTACTGGCAAAGTGGCTTGAGTCTGCTGAGGGATTTTCTCTTTGTGGGTATACTCTTGTGACAGGAGGAAAGGAAAAAAACCAGACCATTAGCAGCTCATAAGCAGGATTCAGGACACACAGATCCATCAAACAAGCCAACAGATGTTTAGTACAAATTAAAAACGCCCTGCCAGAACCAGAGGCTCAGCTTTACAGCCCTCACTGACCACCACCACCGGCACACACCAAGGTTAATGCACCATTGCATCCGTGCAGCTTGTGCTTTACAGCTCACAGTAATAGCCCAAACACCCTCCCCTTCCCCTGACAAAGGGCTCACTACATATTATCACTGCCTCACCACAAAAGCAAACAGCTCTTGGGTAACTCCCCAAATTGTTATCTGATGGTAAAACCACAGTTAGGAGGGGATGATGTTCTTTAGTACTTACGTGGTCCTGGAGGCTTTTTTATGTTTTTGTTTCGAGGAGCCCCAGGAGGGGCCTTAGTTTTTCCAGGTGTTGCTCCTGCTGCAATAGTGATATTTCACATTATGGTTTGTATTGCCAGGAACAGTAAGGCATTAGCAAAGACATTTTTCAATCTTATTTTTCAGTTATGTGAATAGAAGTGAAGTGATGCTTGGCAGAGATGAAAACTGCATAGAAAACACACACGTCCCAGTCCAAAAGATACGTTTGCTTAACTAGGTAAGCAGGGCTTTGTTCTACACTTACACAATCAGCATCTTTACAGTTGGGTAACCACAGCCTTATCACTGTGTTTTATCTCTCCCCTCAAATCCACATCCTAACTGCATCCAACCCTGCTATGTAATAGGAGCAGAAGTTATTGTAAGGAATAAAGGCTGAGCTATGCCAGAAGGGCAGAGTACCATGATACTCATCAGCTTATAGGTGAAAGTGAAGAGGCACTGGCACATTTTTTCTTGTAGTTTAGCCCAGACTGTAGTAGTTTTGTGTGGAAATGGAGGACCACAGAAGCTGGAAGACACACTTTATATTACCCAACTGTATTTGCTGCACCGGGGTTTGGGTGGGGGTTTTTTAATTCTATTTAGATTGGACGAGGAAGATCCCTCATTTGAGCTCAAAACCAAGGTAGAAAATGCCACTTTGCAGTACCTTCCACATTTTTCTCAGATGGCGTCATTGAAAGTTTCACAGTGTCTTTAAGGTTAATGGCAGACTGGTAAGAGGAATCTATCATGTTTTGGTCGATTTCAACCATAGGAACAAAAGCGTCTTTTATTGAAGTTCGTTGTAGTGCTGTTGCTCTCTGAAATGACAAACAATAAATCTCATGCAGACATAGGAAAATACAACCAAGTTCATTTAAATGGGGTGAGGTTGTGCATTTATCTCAAAGGAGCAAAGGCTACAGTCAGACGCGACCCATGGCAAAGTTTCAGCAGCAACCACATGTATTGATTCTTAACTGATACCTGAAAGAGCTACCAGACAGCGTCACAGCACAGAGCTGCAACAGCTCATGGGGATGAGCTCTCACACGTCTGGCCACGCTGCTCGCAGCAGAGGTGGTGGCTGAACTGGGGGGAAGCTACCAGACACCATTTCAGCCCTCATTCATCAGTATTTTTGTACTTCTCAGTACATCTCTTTATAGCAGTTTCTGGCACAATGGCTGCATTATTGTTTGTAACTGCTCTGGAGAGCAGGACTACCACAGCAGGGTTCTGTTATTCTGCATTCTAGAAACATGAAGGATTGGATTCACATTTAAAGACATTACCTTCAAAAACAGAATGTCATCAACTTCAGTCAGTGCCATATCAATCTGATCAGAGAGAGACTGAATTTCATTCTTCTTACTTCCCAGAATGCCGTAAATATATTCAAACTTATTCAAAACTTTTTTTTCTTCATCTGCAATTACTTTCAAGATCTGAATTTCTCTTTCTTCAACTAAAGCTTTAATTTCTGAAAACTCACTTAGGATCAAATCTTTCTTTCTGGAAATTTTCTCCTGGAGCAGACAAAAACAGACAGACACTGGTTTCAAAAGCACAGTTTGTGGAAAAGGTACTGCTTACTACTACTACAGGAAAGCATCTGAGGAATACATAGGCTTTAATTACTTGAAACAGGCAATAGAAAACCTATATGTTTCTATGTACTTTGGAAAGAAAGCTCCTTTACTCCTAAGAAATGAGGAGAATTCTGGGGTCTCCAGACCCCAGCCACGGGGCAGCGGCCAGGCTGTGTCATCGAGTGGTTCGCAGCATCAGGACGCAGCTATGCCATGCTCCCCCGTGGAGCTGCCTGGCTGTGCCAGAACATCCCCTTTCTGTTCCTTCCCAGTAACATCTTCTCCTGCCAATGCAATCTCAGTACTACAGCCATTGTCCCAAGAGTATAAGCATGAACGACACGCAGTTGCCAGTGTGTGCCAAGCAACCTGACAGCATTTTGAACAGTTACCCACTTACAGCAGCTTGGCCTTGGTTCACTCTCACAGTGTTCATTGCCCAAGCAGCTTTTTCACTCTGATTATGCAGCTCTGTGAGTCTCTTCTTCAGCGCCACCTGCAATAGAAGAGATCAGGAAGTATTTCAGAGAAGCAGTTGCAATGTCTGCCCCGTCAGGTCATGCTTATTGGGGTAAGAATCATTTCTGCAGCTTTTAAATCACCATTGTAAGCATTTAGTGCTATTGGTTTAAAACCTACTGCTCCTTAAACCTTAGGGGATGCAAAAGCACTCTCCCAAATAACTGTGGCTTCTGGAGCCCGAACCCTCCCCACAGCTCCACCTCTGCCAAGAGCAAGATGCATGCTGTTGACTCACTCGACAAGGGCCGAGTGCAAAAGCAGTTCTCAGTGCTAAGAATATACTTCACATTCGCTCTCAGGCTGGACTTCCTTTAGTTCAAGATGCTGCTAAGCCAAATCAGGGAGGATTTCTGAGGGCAAGCAGGATACATGCCTGCAGAACAGCCGGGAGGTTGGCCATGTAAACTTTTCAGGCTAGCTTTACTCATCTACCCTCTGATTTTTAGCTGCACTCAAAGACAGGAAGGTCACGTTTCCGGCCCTTCCACTCCATGGAGAACCTCCTCCTGGATTTTATCTAGGATGTTATCTTTATGCTAGAGCTCTCCCTCAGCTACTTTTGTAATTCTTGGTTTCTCAAGAATGTACACAGTAAGGCCATGCAGCAGAGGGGATCAGCATTGGGGGGACACCCACAGAGGTGGCCTTGCCACAGCCCTCAGGAGCTGGCCCTCAACTCTGTGACAGTGCCCTCGCGGATCCTTGAAGAGAGGAGGAACACACAAGGAATGCCTGAAGGAACGCTGTGGCGTGTGTTGGAGGGCTGATAACACTTTGAAAGGCCAGATTTACACGAGATTTACAGTCCAAGTCTTGGTCCAGCCTCCCCGCTGCGTACCAGAGCCCGTGATCAGCACCCAGGCCCCCCCCAGGCCCTCGGGGACCAGAGGGGAGCTCCAGCCCCGGAAGGAGCTGGCTGCCCCCGCCACTCACCTCAGCGTTGGCTTTGGCCAGCTCCAGGGGGGTGGTGTTGCACAGCTTGTGCCCGAGGAGGCAGAGGGAGCAGATGCAGCTGCCGTGCTGGCTGCAGAAGAACTCGAAGAGCTTGTTGTGCTGCGGGCACTTGCGCTGCTGCAGGTCGCGCAGGGGCGGGCAGAGCTGGTGGTCGCGGAAGGCCCGGCTCTCCTGGTGCGGCCGCAAGTGCTCCTCGCAGAAGGATGCGGTGCAGGTGAGGCAGGTCCGCATGGCGGGTGCCTGCAGGCAGGTGTCGCAGAGCACGGGGCCCGCTTCCTCCTCCTCCTCCTTCTCCTTCTCTTCCTCGGCCTCGGGGGAGCCCTGGAGCTGCTGCACCACCCGGCACAGCACCGTGTTCTTCTGCAGCTGCGGGCAGTCCATGAAGGTAGCCCGGCACTGCGGGCAGCTGAAGTTCTCCGACACCCCGGCCCAGGATTGCTGCAGGCAGGAGGCGCAGAAGTTGTGCCCGCAGGGCACGGTCACAGGGCTGCTGAAGAGGCAGAGGCAGATGGAGCAGGTCAGTTCCTCCTCCAGCGCTGACAATCCCAACTCCGCCATGGCCGCCGCTACCACAATCGAAACTTGGGCAGGAGTTTTCCCGATATCTACGCGGCCCGTCCCCGCCCCGATGGGAGGGACGGCAGCCCCGGGCCTGCCGCTGACGCCGCCGCCCAGAGCTCCCCCGGCCGAGGGACGGGGACGCTTCTCCCTGAGGCCCCTTAGCGCTCCCTCGGCCTCCTTCACGCCACCCACACCCCCCGCCCCAGTCCTCGGAGCCCCTTCAGTACAGCCCTGCGGCTGCGGCCTCGTTCACCGCTGCCACGTGTGGCCCCGAAGGCCGCCGCGCTCCGGCCGGGCTGCCACCGGCCCCGGCTGCATTCCTGCGAGTACCGGGCTGGGGAAGAGCAGATAAGCTGTTGTTTGTAAAGCACGTAGGTCAATGTACTGTGCGTGTGGAAACCATCTTAACAGAGGGTACTTGCTCAACTTTTCTTTTTCCCCTCGGACTAACTGTTCAGTAATTGCTGTTTCTAACAGGAATACTGGATGCTGAATAGCCATGTGTGCAGCTACTCTTGTCTTAACTAGCCTGACTCCAAATTCTTCCAATGGTCTCTTCGTGCTCCCTCATCTGCTCTGGTCTCTGATGTCAGAGGGACTTCTTCAGTGCCTTCCACACTTCCCCACAGATGAAATGGAGCAGCCTGGCATAAAGCATGTGAGCCTTTCACCAAGAATTTAGGCACAGTCTGGTGATCTGCAGGGGAGGAAGCCATCTGCTCTTAACTACATTTCCAGTGGCCAAAGGGCACCTTGTGGAGAACTGCTGATGTTCCTTTTAATGTCGTAAAGAAGGTATTAGCAGGCAGTTGTGGGGATTCGACATTGGCATTAGCTCTCAGAAACTTCAAAAAATGTTCAGGAATCATATAAAGTGCTTGAAAGGAGCATTTGTGGTTTGTCTGTTATAAGTAGTTCTTTGAAAGAAATTCCTAGCCACTTGGTTTAGAGGACTAAATTAAATCAGAACAGTCACTGTAAACCTACATACAGATAACATGTTATCTGTATCATACAGATAACATTGACTTCTACCTGCATCAGTAATGTGCTCCAGCCTGGTAATCCTCATTCACCCTGAACTGTGGAGGGGTTGGTGTCCTGGACTCTGAATCATAGCTTAGCCATGGAGCAACAGGAGACAATTGGAGCTGGGGTTAACAGAGGGGAGGCACTGTTCAGGGGTTGGTGTGTGATCTGCAGGAGGATGGCCAGTTTGGATGGGTGGAGCTCCACTTAGTCATGGCACTGTTGGGGTATGCAGCTCAGGACCCTGTAACTGCTGTCAGAGAAGATGGGAACACCCAAGGGTGCCTGCGAGGAGGTGGCTGACAGTGACTGCAGAGGACAATACTCACCAAGAAGTGTTACCAAAGATGTGACCAAAGAGCAACTGTTAACATATACAAGTGTTACTCTTCTGCAGGTGAACAAAGCACTTCTTCCTGGGCTTCACCACTGTCCTCTTCCAAAGGTTCAGCACTGCATTTTCTACAGCACTCACCTGGTGCCTACTGATGCAGACAAAGGTATGCAAATGTAAAGGGTAAATACACACCCTCACAGGGGTAGCTTTTTGCTTCTGGAACAGAACATGAGGTGTTTAAAGCTCAGATGAGCAATTTTTCTCCATTGTTAAAGGGGGTTTGAAATTGTGTTCTGGGTAAGCCCAACCATTCCTGTGGTCTAAAAACCAATGTTAGCATTAAAAGCTAGTGAAAAGTTTTACCATTTAAGTAGCTACTGAAGTTGCTGCTCCCTTTGCCTCCTTTCAGTTCCTTAAGAACTTCTTCACATGGTTCTGAACTGAATCTAACCCTTTGCCCACATACTGGGTAATCAAAGTGCCACTCGGAGCTTGAGCAGGAAGTTGGAAGTACAGCAGAATTATTCCTCGTGTACACATGGCAGAGCAAACACTGAGGCAGGATTTCTGATACTTTTTTTGGATTTAATATGCAGTGATATGATATTCCTATCAAAATGAGAAGTAATTCCAAGTTCCTTCGCATGCACGTTCCGTACTTTTCCGCAGCTCCCCAATTTAGGCCTTGGGTGGATGGGTGTGACAGGGAGGGCGTTCAGCCAGCTCCCTCTGGCTGCATGTAATTCGATTTGATGTAAGTTGTGCATTGTTAGCAAGTTCAGGTGAAACTACTGCTTCAATGGGTAAATAAATCTCAGGATTTTATCTTCATAACATCCTCTTTTGGGGGTGTATTTGTTTCCAAGCATCATCTGTTCCTTACAGCCAGAGGGACTCTATCCATTTAATGCGTAGCCAAAACATTGTGGGCAATGGAACAAGAGGCAAATCCTGCTCTCGAGTGTTGTGAAATCCTTGCATATTTAGCTTTTGCAATTTCATCAGAATTCAAAATGAACAATTTCCTTTAGAGGAAAAAAAGTCTCTCCATTAATCCCATCTGCCTTAGCATGGCTGTGCTACACTTCTGGAATCTGCTTTTTGTCCAGTCTGCAGGAATGGCCACACGGGAATCTGCTCTAAAAAGCAAATTCTGGCACAAAATAACAGCAGCTAAGGAGAACTGCAATACACACATTGGTTTTACTGATATAAAAATGATTCCTTCACAACCAAGAGATTTTAATAGGGGCAGTGCAAAGGCGTGCAATGTTTGAATATAGTCATGCACTAATTGGAGCATGTGTCAGCTAAACCATAATGGACAATTTTCCAGGTGTTTTTAGCTAGGGTTTTGGGGTTTTTTTCCATGTCTTCTGTTTAAGACTCAACTATCCGGGACAGGGATCACCTTAACCTGGAAGACTTGCCAAGATGAGGATGTGATGACTTGGATGTGCTCATGCTTGCATGTCAGGGAAGTGCACTGCCACCGCCTGGCGACTCATTCCACTACTGGGAAGGTAAGAGGAAAGGTGGCACAGAAACTTCAGCACTTAAAGGGCAAAAGGGTTTGCTTTAAAACAAACAAGCAGGGTTTCAGAGCCTACACAGACTTAACACACTGGACACGATTTTGCCAGGGATTCCTGCTGTATTTTGATGGTTCTGACATTACTGATACTATTTATCTACCTCTCATATTTACAGAACCTTGAAACCCGTGTGTTCTGGCAAGCCCTGTAAATAGCTGCAAGGTCATGGCATGTGTATCATGTCCTGCAGCTGCAGAGATGTGCACATCAACAACATCTATATTTCATTTTTAAGTGTTGTTTTTAGCTATCCTTACAGCAAGCTACCTCTGTGAGCAGTTATTTGGCTCTAACCAAACCCAGACATCTAAATGCAGTTACTGACAGTACAAGGTCATATTTCAGCTTTTTGATCAAACCATTCCAGTTCTGCAACTCACAGCAGTAGGGTATAAAAACTGTTATTAAGCTTCCATTGAGGAAAAACCAACAGATCTATATATTAAAGACTTCCTATAATGAAAAAAGTATTCCTGTATTACATGAAAAACATATCCCAAGACAAAAATGTTCCTTTTCCTTTTGGCATAGTTTCTTTTTAGAACCATTTATTAAAAATATCCACCAGTTCATCTGCTGCCCTCAGCACCAGAAGGCAGCGTGACACAAAGACAGTCCAGGCAATTATTTACATTTGTTCCTATTTCAGATTGTTCCGTTTTCAATGCTGGATCCATTAACTGGAGGCTCCACAATCAGTCGTGGCTCTATCAGTGCATCCCAGCTTTCAGTTATCTGAAAACAAAATACAGACAATACTTAGTACGTACCCACTGTACAGGCAGATGCAATTCATCCTACATTATTCTTTGTCTAGACCTGAACAGCAGCATGACTGAACAGATCCTTCCTGTGATGCACTGATCTTCTTGATGAACCTCAACCTGACTGATGTCCTCATAAGGAGAGGTGCAGGTAAGGAAACCAGTGTCTGAAATGCATAACCTTGGAAGAACTGATACTCTACCTAGATGTGATACTGTTTACTTTATTAGCAAAACCAAAAAGTTACAGTTCAGTAACTGGTTTTGAACCTTGTTACTTGAGGAATATCCCAGAAGTGATTCTTATCTTGTAGTCATGCACATTCTTGCTAGAAAGGAACAATTCTTTTTCTTTCCATTTAAGTAGCTGTATTCTTACAAAGGGAACGTCCCTGAGATGAACAGAGTCATAAAGGGCATGTATCAGCTGTGCAAAACTTGGAACAGGCTTCAAAACAGGACCCCCACATACCTTTGTATCCTGAGGAACAGCATACTCAATCAGTTCTGCTCCGTCTGCAGACTGGTAAACCAGATCAAATTTCCCTGGCTCTTTTGCGTCTTAAAAACCAAACAAACAGCTTCATTGACTTTCAACAAAAATGTTTCAATGTTTTCCATATTTAGAAAGATAATCCACTTTTTTTTTTTTACTTAAGTTGGGGGTTTGGGTTCATAATTTTAAAAGAAAATCTGAGGTAGAACTGAATACTACACACCAAAATACAGGTAACTGTCTAATATGCATGAGGAAGTTAATCAATATGCTGCTAAGTTTGAGAAAAAACACTCAAATCATGATAATTCATTAATTCTGGGCTAAATGGCAACTGCAGTATCCACATCCAGTTTCAGAAACACTCATAGGTTAGGTCTCTGAAGTGTACTTTGTCACTGCAGGGATTAGTTCCACAACCACTGAAGGCAGTGGCTTCACTGACATCCCCATTATATCTACAATTTTCTCTGCAATCCCATATAACGATTTTATATGCTTTTTTCAGGAAATGAAATCCCAGCAGAGATGAGTTACTGACCACTCACACCAACTGGGCAAATTACCTATAGATGAGCTACTGACCACTCACACCAACTGGGCAAATTACCTATAGATGAGCTACTGACCACTCACACCGACTGGGCAAATTACGTATGAGCATCTTCAATACAACAAGAAAGTGTTTGAACTCTCTGCTCAAATAGACTTTTGAAGATGAACCCGAGGAAACTGGTAATACTCCTAAAACATGATGTATGCCTTGGATTAGCTGTTTTCCAAGTGGTGCATGTGACAACAAGCATTTGGTGTCCCAGGGTACATACGTTGTCCTGTTGACGGCGAAAGGATCTCAAGCTCGATCTGCTTTTTATCAGCATTCCAACTGATGATTTTTCCCTCCTTCATAAAGCAACAAAGAAAGAATCAGGTAAGATACACTTCAGCACTGGATAACCACTGTGGTACCTGAATACAGGTAGACGAAGCTCTGCCAAATTTTGCTCTATATATAAAATCTGCAGAGTGTTAAAGCTCAGCAATCTGCAACTACTGACATCAAAAAAGCGATGTTATTCATGGTCACTGGCTGTAGTTTCAATCAGTACTTATCCACAAAGTTACCTGAAGTAGGTACAAATTTTACTTGCACCGGTTTCAAGAATTTGCCTTGACTTCAGGCAGCAGCAGACTCAAATACAGCTGCATTCTCCTACTTGGTATTTTTGTCATTTTTGAAATGTTAATGATTATTAATACCTTTTTTTAATTACTTCTACACCTTTCAAGTTTTCAGCCAGTTTTGGGTTTCAGAGTTTTTGGGTTTACTGCTGCACCAGCAATAGCCTGTGGAGTCAATTGGATGAGAGGAAAAGCACGGCACAACCTCAAAATGCTTAACTCCTGCCTCACCTATAATAGTTTTGGGAGTGAATTACAGGAGGAAAGAAACCAGTACCTTATAGTCTGAAACTTCAGGACAGTAATTTTCAGTTAGTTCCAGGCGCTGTTGAAAGAAACACAAATAACAAATTACAACTTTTCCAGATCCCGGATGATGCCATCTGTACCCAGACACTGTTTCTTCAGCAAGAGGGAAGTGCAAGAACCAGGTTTCCCACTCCTGAATCCCGATGCCGATCACAGGCCCAGACAGTCTTCCAGGACTTAAGAGTTCCAAAGGATTTAGTTCAGGTCAGGCTGGTGAGAGGAGATCAGGGAGATGGATCCTGGTCTCCTCAACCACAGTGATTTATTTCATTTCCATTTACTTTCTTATTTTGCAGTGAAGTGTAATTGTTTGTATGGTAAAATTTGCAATAATAGTATAGAAACACTATAGAGAAATAACATAGAGGTGTCTTTCCTTTTTATAGCACCTAATTTTAATGCTGACTTTCCCTGCAACTTTTAAAAACGAACAAATAGGTAGGATAAAAACTCTTTCCCAACCCTTGTACTTCTAGGGTAATGTCTCAGAACAATGCAAGATGAAGTTCTTCAGTGTAAGCTTTTCAATGTCAGAACTACGTGATTTGTACCATGTCCTGCAAAACTTAGACTGGCCCAAATGAAACCATTTTAGCCCACTAACGTTCAGCATTTCTTAAGTTCTTTACCTTAAAGGCAATTCTTTCTCCCACTTGTGGTGGAGCAGCTAGAAGAGGTAACACACTATAGTCTCTCTTGGGGACCTCCATGGGATTCTGTGAAACAGACAGTAAATCCACTCATTTAATTACTGCATTAATAAAATGGAAGACAAAGTATGGATTGTAAGATGTTCTGAGAAGAATTATGGTACATATCCAAGTACTTTCAGAGAAGTAATACAATCACTTAAATACTGTTTCATAAACACTTCCTCAGGCTGCTGGAGATACAGTAAATATCAAGTTTACTAAGTTAAGATCAGCCTTTATCCTACTACCTATTAGAGCTTTTGTGAATTACTCTCATCCTATGCAGTTTTTGTATAGTTAAAGCTGCAAGAGAAAGGCAACCTATGACTGCGTAGGTCACTCACCTGGACAAGAACAGAGGAGTTTGTCACAGCTTCATTTAACTGCCTCTGCTTCTGGCCTTCACTGTTGTAGTTATAGAAGAAGCCAGGCTTGGCTCCCCTCCCAGAGCCTTGGCCCCTCATCATCCCACGATACCCACGGCCCCTTGGTCCTCTCCAGAAGTTATCCTTTCCTGTTCCATGCCCCCATCCACGCCCCGAGCTGGCGAGTGGTCCTTGACTACTGTTTGGCAAGGGTTTGGACAGGTTCCTTGCTATGGAATCACTCAGTACAGCATCTGCTGCAGATTTTTTAACAAGTGTTTCTGAACCTGAACTCTCGGACTCTGAGGAGGAGGTCTGTGCTTTGGGAGCCTTGGTGGTGCTGGGCAGTGGCTTTTCCTTTGCCGTACTGTTGTGTGCTGCTGCCACCTTCTCCTCTGCACTCGAGTCAGAATCTGAACTAGAGGATGCAGATTTCTTAACATTTTTACTGACTGCAATCTTAGTGGCATTGTCAGCGTTGGGCTTTGCAGTCACTTTATTAGGAACAACAGTTTTCACATCAGCACTTGCAGCAGCTTGGGATTTGTCTTTGGGAAGTGTTGACACTGTATGGGAAGATTTATTTTGCTGTATGCTTATTTCACTGCTGTCGCTGTCCGAGGATGTGCTGGGGGGAGGGGAAGCTCCCACCCTCCTTTTTTTGGACTGTGTTGGTTTCTTTGTGTTATTTTTACCATAATTTCGAGACGAGCTCTGATTTGCCTGTTCTAAATCCACCTTTGCTGCAGTGGCCTTTCTCTGTTTTCCATCCTTATTTTTTGCTGCCAACTCCTTCTCTCTCCCTGTTTGTTTAAGCTTTTTGGATTGTACAGAAGAGCTCTCTTCGTTACCTTCTGTGAGTCTATGTCTTTCACTAACTTCATCTTTTCTTTTTCTTTTCTTGTGCTTTTTATGACAGTCCCAAATATCTACAGAGGTCTCCTCCCCAGAAGAAGGATACTCAGAGCTATGTTTATTCTTTTTCTTTTTATGCCTGTGTTTTTCATGCAGAGAGAAGTCCTCTTCCTTCTTTTGTCTATGTCCTTTTTTGTCTTCCGTTGGTGTACAGAGGCCATCACCTGTCTCTTCATACTCATCCGAAGCAATCTCTTCCAACTTTACTCTGTCAAAAAAACAAACGACAGCCACCGTTCAGCGCAATTAACACCTTGTCCCCATTCATCAGCAGCTCGGGCCGTCTCGTCTTCCGGTGGCTGCCCTGTCCCTCTATGGCTGAGGGGGCTCCCAACCCGCGGGCCCTCTCCATCCCATTTCAGACATCGCGGGTGTCTTGGGGCTCTGGGGACCGAGCCCCCGTTCCCCCCCCCGGAGGCACCGCCAAGCGCCCTCCGTGTCCCGCCCCAGGCCCGCTCGGGGCTCGCCCGGCGCAGCCGCCCCCGTACCGGAGCGAGTCGTTGTCCCGCACGAGGCGGGCGCTCTCGGTGGGGGGCAGCAGCGCCCCCTCCAGGAAGAGGCTGAGGCGCGCCCGGCGGCTGAAGCCGAACCGCTGTCGGATGAGGCTGATGAGGTCGGTGACGAGGCGCACCCGGGCGGGCTCCAGCAGCAGCCAGCACAGCGCGCAGCCCGGGCTGCCCGGCGGCGGGTAGTCAAACACCAACCGCAGCCGCACCGGGCCGCCGCCGGCCGCCGCCATCTTGGAGGGGAAGGAGGCGG
>JAOEHY010034322.1:123072-142068 GCA_025447955.1 Psilopsiagon aurifrons
ACAGGGATTGGGATGGGGATGGGGATAGGGATTGGGATGGGGATCGGGATTGGGAACAGGGATAGGGATGGGGATAGGGATCGGGATGGGGATAGGGATGGGGATAGGGATAGGGATAGGGATGGGGATGGGGATGGGGATGGGGATAGGGATGGGGGGGTTGCGTCCCACGCCGCGGCCCTGCCCCGGGCAGCGCTGGAGCCACGGCCCCCGGGCACGGCACGATCCGTCCTGGGGCGCCGCTGGGCCGGGCCTGAGCGGGACGCGGTGAGCGGGGCGCTGTCCCGGTGGGAGCGGGTCGAGCTCGCGGTGGGCTGGGCTGTCGCTGTTCTTTCTCGGGGGCTTTCGTGCTCTTGGGGGCCGCTTCATCTCCCCTGGGCGGGTCTGCGCTCCCGGAGCCTCGGGGATGTGGGCATTCGGGTCCCTGTTGATTCACCTGGGCAAGAGAGGCTGCCCACGAGCCAGGGCAGCGCTTCCCATCGCTGTTGAATCCCGAGCTCTTGTCGGTCCTTCTGGACCGTGTTCCCTTCTTCGGCAGTGCAAGAGACACGGAGAGCCGTGTCGGCCGGTGTGTGAGGTCGCGGCGGTGCTCGGTGGTGCTGGCGGACAGGGACACAGGTCCTGGCTTCAGGGTTTCACCTCTGAGACCTCTCAGGTCAGGGGCTGCGAGGAGCAAAGCATCCATGTTGGGGTGTCGCTGCTGTGAGGGCTGGTAACGAAAGTGTGGTGATGTCCAAGCTGATAGAACATGTCCAGTCTGTGTCTCATGGAGCAGCAAAGACTGACCACTGTGGCTTGAAAAAGTCTGTTCTCTTGGGGACTGCTGTTGTGATCGGGAAGATTGAGGAATGTGGTTTCAAAGGTCCGTTTCTGGAGAAGTGCCCTTGTCCTGGTGGAGAACAGACTGGCAGTTTATGTTGGCGAGGCTCTGCTGACTTAGTCGAGTTTAGGATCAGGTCTTGGGTTCGTTTAGAAGTGACCTCTCTGTCCCTCCTGCCTTTACTCTCCTTGGGGACTGTACAGTAATTTGATCTTCCCAGAGACTGGGATCTAAGTGTTGGATCCCTGGCAGAGCCCGCCTGACCCTGGTGTGAGTTACTCTGTCCTGTCTGCAGAGCTGTGCTTCCAGTCCAGGCCTTAAAGACTTTAAATGTTTCCCTGATAGAAAACATTATCCTGGCCACTGGGCTGCTGTTTTGGCAGCAGCTGAAACGTCAGGCCCTGGTAATTAGGCACTTAATGACACACTTCATTCACTGGTGATAACTCAGTGTGTGGAGGTATAACTACAGTCAGGCTCCTTATAGTATTACGTTTTTAATGGAAGCACTTGTAATTATCACCCCCAAGACTGCAGTGTGATGTGTTGGAACAAACCCAGTGGAAAGCCCAAAGCTGCCTTTTAACCTGACTGATTCTTCATTTGATTCTCCCTTCAGGTGCAATTCTGAGGCAACCCCAAGAGCCCAAAGAGCTGTGGGGATATGTGCAAGTTCGAAATAAGGCCCACATGTTCTGGTGGCTCTACTATGCAAACAACCCAACCAAAGACTTCACGGAATTACCTCTCATCTTGTGGCTTCAGGTAAGGTTTGGTAAAAGACACTTAAATGCTAACATCTTTTATGATGGGTACCTTGCAGCTCAACAGAAATAGGGTTCAAAATTATCCAATTCTGAATGATTCCCCTTGTGAAGGAGGTAGAAATAATGAAAATATCATTCTGCAATTGTGGAGTGCCCCCAAATGCTCACCTGTCACCAGATAAATTGCAGAAATAGAGGTTGTTCACACCTTTTATACAACAACAGTGCTTTTTGTGGCAGACGCTACTATTATACTGCAGCATGCCAGCTCTCCTCCTTGAAGAGCTTACAGACTGAACCATATTCAGCGAGAGAGTAGGTAAAATAATCAGAGATCTAGGAAGATTTCTAAGTGAAAACGAGTTAGAGAGACTCTGGTTGTTTAGAGATTGGTCCCACTCGATCACAGTTTGATGAAAGGCAGCGGTGTGTACTCCATGTTCACCTCCAGCAGTACATTTCAGAAGTTACTGTTGAATATAATGACTTGGTCTTTTTCTTTCTGGCTTATTTCTTCAGGGTGAAATGCACATACTGATAAATGACTTGCAAACTCTGGAGAGAGCAAACTTTTGCATTCCATATGAAGGGAATAAGGGGAACAGCTTTCAAGCTGCACTCATGCAGCATGCAGCTTATTAGATGCTTTCACAAGTGGGTGATTGCTCCTGTTTAGTTCTTTCAGAAATGGCTTGTGTGCACATAATGAAAGTCCACGAGGAAGAGATTTAATTTGTTGCTTTGCAAATTAACATGGAGTGCAAAAGCTATTTCTTTTAAATTTACAACCTGTCATTCTACTTACTGTCTTGCTTTGCTTTTTCTCCTGTCTGTCATAGCTACACTATGCTGCCTTTTAGCTTACTTGTCATTTGATATTTCCCCACAGGGAGGTCCGGGATCTTCAGGCTGTGGATTTGGGAACTTTGAAGAGATTGGTCCATTAGACAGAGAAATGAAACCAAGAAACACAACCTGGGTATAGTAGAGAGTTCAGCGTCTAATTACTGATTGCAGGTGTCTGTAGCTTTTGTAAACAGATGATTGCTGTGCAAAAATGCACAGAACAGTTAATTTCATAGAAAAAGTTTAATAAAGGAAATAAAGTTTAAAGTTCGCTTCAACAATAATATTTCATCTTACAATGGTGTGGTTAGTAAGTTGGTTTATAGGAATAGCCTTGCTCAGAACTGAAGAATAGACCTATTAATGTGATTTTTATGGAACTCGTCTGGGCTTCCATGGGGTTATGAACTGGAGGTGTCTGGGGAGCAGGACCATTCTAGAAAGATGTTATTTAAGATCATGGCTTCACTGTGTACAGTCATAGATGGCTGGCAGTGTAAAACCAGTGGCTTAGAATTACAAGTCCAGTATGGCCTTCAAGGGAGAACAAATTACAGCTGCCTACGAAGGTGGCATTTTATTTAATGAAATGTATTTGTGCTCTGAACTACCAATAGCCTTAATTGCTCTGGGGTTCCCTAGGTTATGTGGGTGATCTGCCCTTGGGTCACTGAGATTTTTTGGGTGCTTTTCTTGTTTCAGATTGAGCAAATGGAAAGACCTGATGTTGTACCCCTTTATTTGTGAGCCTGCCTGCTGTGAGTGAGAGCTATCTGTGTGCCAATCGACTGGTTGTATTTGCACACTTGTACCTAGACAACTCTAGCATTTGCTGTAGTCATTTCACAAAAGCCCAGCAACCCAAAAGAAAAATTCTCTTATTTCACATTCTGACAGAGAGTTCTGTTCCATTCTTTTCCGGACTTTCATCCAGTTTTAATGCAAGTTCTTTCAGGGCCAAAGATTTAGTGGCTCAGTTAATCATTTGTGTCATCAAAACTAAGGTTATTGCTGGTGCTGAACTGAGGTTTCCTACAAACCTTTGTGCTTGTATAGTTGCAGGCAGCCAGTATCTTGTTTGTGGATAATCCTGTGGGCACTGGATTCAGTTATGTGGATGACTGTAGCTTGTTTGCCAAAAACCTCTCCACAGTAGTTTCTGATATGATGGTTTTTCTTGGAGAATTCTTCACGTGTAGAACAGAATTCCAGGTAAGTAAATTGAATTCTTAGAATTGTGTTTTATCTTGCTTTTAAACAGATCTCAAAAAGAATTAGTGAACAGACTTCCAGATGGGCAGTGTTTGCTCCCAAGTACTGTGCATCTGGTGGGAGTCAGTGTGGGTATAACCAATGCCTCTTACTTCCCACAGTTCAAAAGCTGTATCTCGATTTTGGTGCTACTTAGGTAAGCAGTGCAGTGGGTTATTGTCTGTCAAGCATGTAGGATCATGGCTCTTTCTAGTGCTGAAATACCGAAGTACCTGCTACAGAAATTGCCCCAGTAACTCCCCAGGGTGTTACAGGACTCTTATCTGCAGTTTAGAATCAGAAACGTACCTCATGTTTGATAGTGATGGGTGAACAGCCGATGCCTGGGTTCCCAGTGCCTGGGTTCTGTGGGGAACTATTGATGGTATCTTCTGCCCTCTGCCCAATGGATTCATTGCGTGGCTTCTCTCTCTCTCCAGACCATCCCATTTTACATATTTTCTGAATCCTACGGAGGTAAAATGGCTGCTGGCATTGCCTTAGAGCTGCATAGGGTGAGTAGCTCGAGGATGTAGTTCGCTTTTCTCTTTAAAACGTGGTGTTCTCTAAGTACTTGTGTTTCCTGAAATACACTGTCCCTGTCGCCGCATTCAGACTGCTCCTTTTTTTTTACTTAAAGAAAACTGGTTCTAGAATCACAAGTATCTACTAAAAGCTGATTTCTTGTTTGTTTGTGTCTTTTGTTCTTTTCCACCAAGGCTGTTCAGAAAGGGACCATTAAGTGCAATTTTATGGGAGCTGCACTTGGAGACTCATGGATTTCTCCTTTGGGTATGTTTAAAAATCCTCAGTCTGGGTGGTTTGTTGCTTTGGTTTTTGGAGGCTTTTTTAATCATTCCATGGGTACTTAGAATCAAAAATGCCAGCCCTGCCTTCAGTGAATGAAACCTCTAGTGAGTCTGCCAAATCAGAAAGAAATACTTCACCATTGCAAGCTGTGATTGAAGAATCTACCTTTAGAGCGTATCTGGACTATGAAAAGTCAGAAAGCAAAGTCAGGTCGAGGTATTCTTGCATTTGAAATGGAGTGGTCATGAAATGTCCCTGTGCATTTCTACAGCCCTGAGGTGTTTTGGTAGGAGTACTGCACTTCAGATGTTGCCACCAGATGTTTCCCAAGGTTACAGCCGAGGTTTTCCCTTTCTTTGCACAAGAGGACCTTGTGCTGAGGAGCCCATGTGCTCACAGACCCCTAAGAGATAGGGGGTGTGTTTCTGGTGGAGGACAAACAAGATTAAGGGACTCTTGGTCCTTCAGTGAGATTAGCAAAAACAGGCTTCACAGATCTTCCTGTAGCATGGGACAATATCAAGCAAACCCCTCTCTGTCTCTTATCAGCTGATCCTTGAGCCCTCATAAACAAACTTGTTATACACCAGATTTCCTTTATTAACTAGGTCTTTTTATCCCCCTGTAACTTTTGCAAACAGAGCAGTTTAGATAACGCCTATTCACTTGTCAGATCTCTCCCCTATATTCTGGCAGTGTGCTACAGTGTTGGGGTGAGAACACTTTGGTAAGAACATGTCTATTGCTTTAAATAGATTTCACTGATAAAGGTTTGAATGTTAAGGGTGTTGCAATGCATTTGTTGGTCCTCACGGTTTGTAAAGAACCTAATCTGTAGCATACAGCCTTTGGGCTAAATTGAGCTGACAGTACCTTTTTACTGATTAAATCATCTCCATATATTTTTGTCACTATCATTCTTGCTACAAAAAAAAAAAAAAAAAGAAAAAGAAAAATAAAGGAAATTGTATGTCAAAAACTTAAATGTTTGAAATTTGTTCTGTTTCTTTAGACTCTGTGCTGTCCTGGGGTCCCTACCTTTACAGCACTGTAAGTACCTTCTTCAGCTCTCAGTCCACACCTGATTACTTGTACTGCCAAACAGTATAAATGGATGTTGATTTTTAAGATTAGGTTTTAGCCAGAAGAAGACCTCCAATGCATGGAGACCATTAGTGAGAAATGCATATGAATTATAATTAAAGTCATCCTCTTTTGCATTTGTCTTCCAGTCTCTCCTTGATGATAATGGTCTAGCAGAGGTGACTGCTGTTGCCAAAGAAATAATGGATGCAATAAATAAAAATGAATATGGGCTGGCCACTGAGCTCTGGGGCAAGGCTGAAGGTGTCATTGAAGAGGTGAGATCTTTGACCAGCATTAGTAACTAACTGGTGCCTGGGGAGGCCACAGTTTCAGTTTCTTCTTTCTATGAGCACTGGGTTGGCCTGAATTCTCCAACCATTTTTACCAGTGTTTGTTTTATCCCAGTGCTGATGTAAAAGAGCTGTTTGCTGTGCACCACCGAGAGATTGTAAGGGGCAGTGGGTAGGGTGACACACAGGGGCTCACAGGATTGCATCAAGGTTTCAGCCTGGAACATCACTTAAAGAGATGCTTATTCTTTAGCATGCAGCTAGTCCCATTGATGGACATAGAACCCAGTTTCAACTTACATGAGCTATGTCTCCTTGAAAGCTTTGCATTGAATATTGAAAACTGCATCTAGCAAGACACTAATTTCATTAAGCATAGATCTCTAAAGAACTACAATAGGTGCACAGGATGGGAAAGAGCCTCAAGGTACGTCCTGTTACTGTGCGTTACTTATCTTGTTACATAGAAAGTCCCAGCTTAAAGTTTTGCTCTTGTTTTTCCTGTTGAAGAGTTGCACCAAAAATCTCGCTCTTCCTTGTGCTTTTGTTTAAGTAGGGCTCTGGCTTCCTCAAATGGGAACACTAATCTGGAGCTGCTTTTCTTGCTTTTTTCTTTAATGATTTGTTTCGTTTCAGAACTGGTAGTGCCTTGCATGTAGCTGGTTTCACTTCTTGCTGTTCGGAACAAACGTGTGGTTCCTATTTTGCCTTCCTCTTCAAGTCTGCTTGTCTTCTCCCTATTGCATTATCACTGTCTTGGTGCAGGCACTTCAGTTCTAGGGTTAAGGATGTGAGCTGAGTTTTATTTAAAAACTGAATAAAGCAGGACTTCAGGAATAACAAGTAACTTTTCTAATGGCAAAACTGGTCACACTTGTCCTTTGGATGCAGGCAGCCTATTGTCTGCATCAGAGCTGCCATTCTTCAGTTCTTGGACATGTCCAGCAGTTCCATGAGAAGGGTGGCTGATAGTTATCATCATGTTCTTGAGGAAGCATTTTAGATTTTGCAGGATTGTAGGGTGGGAGGATGTTGAGCAAGAGGCAGCACCAGGCTGGACTAGCTCTAGCAGCAGAGACCATCTGAAAGCATCATCTGGCATTGCAACTCTCTCTAATGAGCGGTGAGAATCTGCAGTCGTTTGCAGGGTGTAAGGCCTCCTGTAGTTTCACATCCTTTAGGAGAAGTAAACAGCATCTCTGGCACAGCCCATGTGTGAACAGTACAGACTTGAGAAATCTTTTCCCCATTTCTCAGAGCAAACGTAGAACCCAGGCTGTTTCATAAGTATCTTCCTGACGTGTAGGTAAAGTGGCAGGTCACAGGGTCCTTAATTTAAGATTACTTACCTCTTTCAGTGTTATTGAAATTATCTTGTGTTTTCAGAACACAGACAATGTGAACTTTTATAACATCATGACTAAGGAAGTTCCAGAAATGAAATCAAATGAACAAGGAAATCTCCATCTCAGTAAGTTGGTTTTATGTATTCGAGCTTCTGAGCTTCACCTTCAGCTCTTAGTTGGGACAGCCTCAGTTTTAGCACATCCTTAAAATGGGGCTTTCTGTTACAAAGGGTATTGGTACTCTCCTGAGCAGAACTTGTTTGCCTTTACATAAATAGGAATGTGGAACAACCCTCTTAGAGATTACAGCTCCACCTATACATCCTACACAAATGACACCAAGGAATTAGTCAGAATAATTGCACCATAGTTTATGACCTTGAAGTTACTTCCTCTTAATGTCTTTCATTTCTGTCTCCAAGCTAGGACACAAAATGTCTCATCAATATAAACAGTCTCATTAGACTCTCTTGCTCCATGATGCTTATGCATAATTTCTTTCAAGGTCTTTACCTCTTTCTGTTGGCTTCAGCTGGGAAGGTGAATAGCACAGTTAAAAGCATTGCAGCTTAAAAGTAACTGGTCTCTTGAGGAGAGGAAAATTGTGTTTGTACCAAGAGGCTAAAGCTGGTCCCCTGAAAAGTGCTGTGTTAGCTAAAAGTATAAATGGATGATTAGATTCTTCCATATCATCCCCTGACATAAGTGAGGGTTGACATCAGTGGCTTCTAGAAAAAGTAAACAGATCTCTCTCTCTGGTGTTGTGTTTTCATTACAAAAGACTTTGGCCATGACTTTAGCACTGAAAGTTATCTGTGCAGGTTGACCGGGTTAAATGTGCCACTAACCCAAGTGTGTTCTCTCTTCTTCAGCGGGACTTTACCAGCGGCATGTCAGAAATATGCACAAGGACAGCCTAAATGAGCTGATGAATGGACCTATCCGAAAGAAGCTAAAAATTATACCTGACTGTGTGAAATGGGGAGGTACTTTCCTGTCTGCTGTGTGCATCTAATGAGTCTATTATTGCTGTTTACAGTATCACAGTCTGTAGGAAGATGCTTCACTGTAGTAAGCAGTCACATTCAATTGTCATTATCCTTGGGCCTAAGAAGAGGATATGCTCTCAGAAATGAACATGTGATGGGGCAGGCCTGTGGGAGCAGATGTGGTTCTGATTCTGCTGCTTGTATCTATCTTTAGCCAAGCAGCTAAAAATTCAGGGGAAGGAAGAAGATCCTCAGTATCTCAGCAGCTGCTTTCTGTCTTTCATGCAGTTTTTGTCAGTTTTTCTCTGCCAGAAATCTGGCATCATGTAATACTGCATGGTGTGGAGGGGAGGGTGTAAAACAGAAAGGAGGCTTAAAGGGTTGATGCCAGTATGCTGCATGTGTATAGTAGCAGCCAGAAGCTACACTGCTGTCTGTGAGCTCCAGTGGGAGCATGGCTGCTTTCTCTTTAGTTCCTCAGGTTGATAAATCACTGGCTGCCACTTTGGGCTAGGACTGTTTTATGCAGCCGTGAACTGCAGTTTAGGACTCTTTGCCAATTGCTTCTGTCCCAGTGAGGGGATGACGTTATTATTCAGTTAAAATTTGTCTTCTTTCTGGTTCCAACCAGGTCAGTCCAAAGAGGTCTTCGAGAACATGGCTGAGGACTTCATGAGACCTGTCATCGATATCGTTGATCAGCTTTTGGCAGCCAATGTCAATGTTACGGTCTACAATGGGCAGCTGGATCTCATTGTTGACACCATGGGTAAGGAACCTCTTGGCTGAGATTTGGAACAGAACATGTGACAAATAGAATATACAGCTGCAGTAATATTGGTACCTGGATTTCTCCACTCTTCTGTGTAAATGTCCTATTCAACTGGCTACACTTAAAATAGTACAGTAATAAATGAGCAGCTCTTAGTATGTTTTGTTTACATCCCTCTGCGGGAGGCAGTTCCTTCACCTCCATTATACAGTTTGGAATTGGATCTGTAACATCAATAATTGCTTGTTTCAGTCAAGTCCATAAGTATGGAAGTAGCCCATAATTTGGTTAATTCTTCTGGATAGACACATATGTGTATGCTCATTCATAAATGAAGAATGAGGATAGATGACTAGTCACGTGGAGATTATCCTCTCTTCTGCTGTGGCTTGACAATCCTGTTCTCCTGAGGCAAAGGTCATAAATCTTGCTACAGATTTGAGCACAATCCAGGTCAGCCCTCACTGAGTGGCCCGTAGCAGAGGGCACGGTGCCAGGTGAGATGGAACAAAGGTGTTGGTAACTAATCAGGGAGGGTGCAGTTAAAGAGGGGTCACACCTGCAGTGACATGTGTAGACTCCTGCACATCTTGGCCATTCAAGGCCTTTATTGTCCCTTGCTGGTTGTAGACTGCAGGCTTGATCAAGTGGCAGTTTGGGAGCCAGGCCAAGTGTTGCTGAAATGCCTCCTGATGCAAGACTGCTGTGCTCTCTTCTATTCACCTTTTCTTATTGATTTAAATAATCTGCACACACATTTCTGTGTTGTGAAAGGCTGCATCCTCTGTCTGATATTCAACTTACATATTCAGAGGCCCTTCATGAACGATGTAGCAATCAATAAATCAGAAACCAGAGTATTTAAGCTGTCAAAATAGATAAGCAGTTAGTGGTACTCCACTTTATCACATTTTGAGCTAAAACTGAGCTTCAGTTAATGTGTAAATTTTCCCAGTAGCTCAGAGGTAGGCTAAAGCTTTGTCTCCAGTCGTGTCCTGGAATTGATCTTTTTGGTCTCTTGACCTCCGCTTTCTCTAGCAGGCTCTTCTTGATGAGTGACTGCAGCAAACAAAGAAGCAGTGTCTCTTCTGATTCCCAGACAGGGAACTTGGTGTGGCTGATCCTTCTCTGTGGCAGGACATTCAAGGTGTTTGAGGAGTAAAGCAGAATTGCTAGGGCTGTGCAGAGCCTTTAAGAAGCACGTGTTCAAGTTGTGCCATCACAAGTCCTTATTACTTACATCTTTACTGCTTTTTAACCTTCTCCCTCCATTGGTTTGTTGCAGCTAGTTCTAAACACAGCCTTGGTCATTTCCTCAGGCACAACAAAATTGGGTTTAGAATTTGAACACACACAGACTTTCTGATGACTGCTCTGTTGGTATCTGGTGGGCATCAGCTGCACTGGGACTCACAACTTGCTGTGGCAATATCTGTAATCAAGTCTGTCTGTTACTTTAACAGGCCAGGAGGCATGGATCCGGAAACTGAAATGGCCTAATCTGAAGCAATTCAGCCAGCAGAGGTGGAAGGCGCTCTATGTGTCTCCAGAATCCACTGAGACAGCTGCTTTCCACAAGGCCTATGAGAATTTCGCTTTCTTCTGGATTCTTAAGGCTGGGCACATGGTAAATAATATACATTACCAGCAGGAAAACTGAAGATGAATATGTGCTTGCTGTCTACTTCCTTATAGCAGCTGCTTACTGTGTGCTCTCTTCTCTGTGATAGGTACCGTCTGATCAAGGAGAGATGGCACTGAAAATGGTCAGGATGGTGACCCAGCAGGCGCACTAAGGAAGGGGAGCCAGCTGGAATGGCTTCCTGCTGAGTGTCAGTGCTCCTGCAGGCACGTATCCAGAAAAGTAAGGTGCAGGAGGAGCAGTGGCTGTTTGGACACAGCCTCTCTGATCTTGCCAATAGTGTGTGCAAGTACTTATGGAAAAGCGTTTTTATTCCTTGAATGAGTTGTTGCTTTTGAATTTATAGGCTGTGATTTGCTGCCTTCACACTGTTCATGATGACTTTTCTGGAGGGAAATCCACTGTCATAACTAGCTCTGAGCCTTTGCCTTTGATTTGGAAGTATTTTGTGCCTTTGTAAAAAGCTGCACTTTCCTGAATGCTCTCTTCTCTGTTCACACACCAAGACTAAAACTGATTTGAGTCCTGACAGACTTGCTGTTTGTTCCTGTCTGAGAGCTAACCTGTGTCATGAAGCTGTGGAACGTTCTTTCCTTTGTCCTGAGACCTGTGCTTCAATCACCTGGCTGGATTACAAGCTGAAGACGTTGAGATGGCAGGGTAGAGGACCTGCCCAAGAGGAATCACAGTCCATCTCAACTTGCTGAGGTGTCTGAGTTAGGATCCAAGATTCTTCAGGCTTCTTGTGCTATGGAGAGAGGAAAAACACCCCCAACACCACCCCCAGAGGAGGATTTGACCTTTCTCATCTGACCTTTTAGGTTTTGTTTTCATTCTCTTTAATAACAGTTACTCAGACTTTGCCTGAACACCTAAAGCACATCCAGGAGGAATTCCTGCTTTCCTGTATGCTGAAGCAGGAGCCCTGTTAACACTCTCCTTTCGCACAGAAGAGGGTCCTAATGGACAGAAGCTTCTTAAAACCAAGGCTAAGCCTGGAGAGTGGAAAGGAGAGCTCTACTTGAGCAATAACAGCATAATTCTGAAAGAGAATACCAGTGTTTAAAAGAAGGCTATAGAAGCTAGAGCCAGTATCTTGATCCATGTTTTTCTATAACTTTAAATCTTGCACAGACCTATTATTTTTAAACATTTATTTTTATATAGTACATAGTCAAGAGGAGACTTTAGACATCATTTGACTTCAGCTGTGTAGCACAAAGTGCATGTTTATTGGTGTCTGATAGGAGGCACAACAGCCTTTTCCAGCTGTCAGAATCCTAAATAAATCCTAAACCCCTCAATTACTCCAACAACTGAAACTGTCAGGAAATGTCTGATCCTGTTGGCTTAGCCAGGACTGAGCCATACTTCAGTGTAAACACATGGGCAGTAACCCAGCAGCTGGAATTACTGGCAACTAATAATTGCTTTCCTTCTTTGTGTTCTCTGCTTGAACTGTGTTCCTGAGGCCTCAAGCAAATCCAGGTTCTCTTTTTAAAAGTGTTTTTCAATAAATAGGTCTAATTCATCTCTCTGTGGCATCACATGGATTTCACTGCTTGAAAATCGCATCTCTTGTGTTTTGGCTTTCCAATGTAAAGCCCCTGCCAATGGGACGAGGCACAGACACACTTGAGAGGAAAGGGTACAGATGTGTGCTCTCTCCCATGACTGCATCGCATGAGGAGGAGCACATGCACTGGGGACTGCAGCCCTTCTGTCCTTTGCACAAAATGCACCCCTTCGGAGCATGAAGGGCACCCAGAATGGCCAGGCAGAATCAAACCAGCAATTGTTCATATGCTCTTGTTGAATATTAGATGCACAACAGGAAGGGGAGGTGTGTACATCTGCATGTCTGCATTCTGGGAGTATTTCAAAATAGCTCACCAAGCAAGTAAGTGTGAGCCTGGTGTTGGTTGGGATAGAGTTCATTTTTATCATAGTATACGGGTGATGGTTTGGATTTGTGCTGGAAACAATGATAACACAGGGATGTTTTAGTTACTGCTGAGCAGTGCTTAGGCAGTGTCAAGGCCTCTTTAGCCTCTTACCCCACCAGCAAGGAGGCTGCACAATGATCTGGGAGGGGACGCAGCTGAGACAACTGACCCAAGGGATATTCCAGGTCATAAGGCATCATGCCCAGCTTATAAAGTTCTGGAAGAAGGAAGAGGGGATGTTGGGAGTGATGGTGTTTGTCTTCCCAAGTCATGGTTTCATGTGATGAAGCTCTGCTGTCCTGGAGATGACTGAACACCTTCCTGCCCATGGGAAATAATGACTGAATTCCTCATTTTGCTTTGCTTGTGTGTGTGTCTTTTGCTTTACCTATTACACTGTCCATCTTAACCCACAAGTTTTCTCCCATTTAAACCACAACAGCAGTTTGAGTTGGCTTGAAGTCCTAAAACCTGTTGTATACAATACTTTTGCATTATGCCCAAACAACTAATTCTGTAGGGCTCGATAGAGGGAAAGAACTGAGAAGATGGTATCTCCAGAAAGCAGCATTTACTGCTGTTCTTAGCTTCTTTATTAAATGGGATATGGATTTGCATTGCCTAGAGCTTGTGCTCAGTGATGGGCCTGAGACATCTGTTTCTTGTACTGCTTTGTTTCAGCTTCTGCAGGTTTGCAGGTTGGCAAAGAGATGGCTTATGAGGAAAAAAAGATGGTTTCAAAAAGGCTGGAGGTAATGATTTGTTGGTTTTAGGGGCTAGGCCAAATCTAACCACGTTCCAATAAAAATACCTGAGGAGGCAAGGTTTTAAATAATGTTCATTTAAATGCAAATGACAAAAAAGCAGCAAAAAAGAAAAGGCTTTGTAATTCCTTGTGCGTCAGAGCTCTGGCTCATCACAAGGTAGGTCACCTGTCCAGCAGATTCTGTAAGAAATTGGTTGCTTTGAAAGGAGTTCATGTCCCACTGTGTATCTGATTAGCAGTGACATACTTTGTCCATTTTGATTTCATGCAGTATGTTCTGTCCAGATAAGGGCTGTTGCTTGGAAAATCTATTTGAATAGTTCTAAATATTAATGACATTTTTTACAGATGCTGGACAACTCAAACCAGACCCATGTTTGCATTTCATCCTCTGCAGTTGCAGGCTTTGATTGCATAGGTAGCCTGAGAGCTACTGACTTCTTTTGCTCACCATCAATTGAGGATAATCCTCACAGAAACAAATCTAGCTGTGTTAAAAATCAATAATTGAGCGCTTTCTCTTCAGCATGGACAATTTGGGCTTCCTATACTCTGTGTTTTTGAAGCCAAAGAAGGAAACATGAAAGATATCCTCTTTGTGAGAAAGAGATGTCTTTTTCCTTCCTACTTTGCTGATAAAATGGGGAAGGGTCACTTGAAGTATCTACTGTGCCTTCAACCAGCATGTACCTGTGCCTCATGAGCACTGGTACACAGAGGCTATGGAACAGATGGGTCTTTGGTCTGGCTTTCACTGCTGTTCCTATGCAGTAGAGGTTGAGACTGGTGTGAGCAGATGAATGCAGGAGACAAGATGTGCCCATTTGCCACCATGGAGGTATCTCTGCAGGCACAATGGTTGCGTCTAATGTAACTAAACTGGTGTCTGATATTTTTGCTGTAGGAGGAGTGAATAGCACAAGCTGTTTCCAAAGGGAATTTGGCAATGCTCATCAATTTTATGTCTTTGAGGCTTAACAGTGGCCATGTAGCTGTGGGTTTGGTTTGGGGCTTGTTGTTTTCAAAGACATTTTGAAACATTGCAGTGTCTGCTTGTCTCAGGACTCAAAGCCATAACAAAAGAACATCTGTACTGAGGCAAAATGGAAATCTTGGAGCACTTCTTCATTGTCATGTCTACTCTGCTGTACGGCAGCACAATTTGTGTGTCACTTCTGAGGTCTGGGCTGTGTTCATGTTTCTCTGGAAGGGATTCAGGAAAGGAGTAGTAATTTGTCTGACCCACAGACAGTGATGAGGGAACGGTGAAAATCTGAGTAGAGCACAGTTCACCCTCACAAACTGTGGCCTTTACTATGTAATAGATTTGATAGTTAAAGAGTAGCTTTAGCTCCTGAGGAGGAACAGAGGTACTGCTCTGGTCACTGCCAGACATACTCTAAAGCGTACTTCGATGCCTTTTTTTTTGTTTTCCCTTCTCCTAACCTACTAGAGGTTGAAAACCAAAGCAATAAAAGGCAATGGCATTGTGGTCATGTATCATAGCTAGCTGGTGCTGGTGGGTGCTCCCACAGGCTGGAGAGCAAGAGGTGGACTATGAAGATTTCTCCTCTTACAGAGAGCTCTGGAACAGTGGGAAAGACAGTAACCCCTCTTTGCTGTCCTGGGGACTGGGCAGGCACTGCAAACAATCTGCTTTGAGATTAGTTTATCAGGTCTCAGCTCACAAAGGGGGCTTCTGTGGTCCCTTTTGTGGAATCTCCTTGTGAGGGAGTGAAGATCTCTTCCTGAGGCACTTCGGTTCAGAAATGACCCAGTGGCCTGGCAGCGGTCAGATGTTTCTAACACCATTAATATTTTCAGGAGGTCACCAGATGCCGTTGCGCGTTATAATCAGAGGCAAATGTAAGACTACCCAACCGCGTAGAAATAGTCAGGGGAAGCTGATGGGCGCATCATCGACGCAAGGTGGCCAGCAGTGAGTTCTCTTGGCTGGTGCAGTGAAACGGGTGGCCACTTGGTGGAGTAAGGAGACCTCCAAACACCGTGGGGCTGCGCCGGCGTTACCTGCTACACCTCTGGGGCCAGCCCTGGAAATTCCTGGTCGGCGCTTGGAAACACGCGTTTGATGCTCTGAATTCACGGTGGAAACGGTTTTATGTGGCCCGATACGGATGATTATTTAATTTTAGCAATAACTGAATAGGTACTTTGGTCTTTGTGAGCACAGCCCCAATTACAACGAGGCATGATTGTTGCAAGTAACAGATAAATTGGCCAACTTTAACCAGAACATAGCAGTCCAGTTTGTGATTTGTGCTTGGGCACATTCTTTGTCACAGTGTATTCCCTGGCTATCCTTAAAACTTTGGTCAGTGCCTCTGAGGGTAAGTGTATGTGTTGTATGAGGAAACAAGACGTTGGTTTGTTTGCTGAGGTGGGTACAGTTAACCATCTGGCTACGCTGATCTGGAAGAGTTTTGCGCATACCTAATTCATAATCTGGTAAAAATGCTGTTGAAATCGATTAAGAGCATTCATACTATACAAAGTTAAACCTCACAAACTTTCGCAAGGTGAGGTCCTTTAACAAGTAGAAAAGTTAAAAGGAAGATCCTTGTTTGTTGACACATTTCCCCCAAATTTCTAAGGGCTGTTTTGTTCTCATTTAACTTTTGTATAATAGAAAAAGATTAGAGAAAATGGCAGTTAAAAAGTCAAGCATCTTGCTTCTGTGTCATACCTAAATAAGTCAGCCTGAGAAAACTGTTACCGCTTAAATAATACCTCTAAGTTTTCAAGCAGGGCAAGAGTATTAATAAGCCAGTTTTTGCTGCCTGTTACATGACACTGAAAATCAAAGAAAATATCCCACTGATAAAGCACATCTGCTCTGTTGCTAAGCAGAGCTACAGCAGCCAGAGGGAAACGGGATTTGATTCAAAATACAGTAAGATTTGTAGAAGCCAAATGCTCAATGAGGGTTACATTTGTGTATACTATAAAAAGAATCTGCACTCTGAAGCTGTTCTGAGAGGCTGGGTCTCAAGATGTTGCTGCTGTATGCTGGAACACAACCAGAATTGTAGATAAAGGTCATCAGCCTTGGGGAGCGCACTTCTTGGATGCTCTTTCTGACACTAGATTACAATTTTCTATGTAAGTGGAAGTGACATTGATGGAAGAGCAGCTGATTGTAAAGAAAGCCTGCAAATGACAGACACAGCCTGTGGTATTGAATGAAATGTTTCCTCTTGAACTCTTTATTCTGAACAGGTAAATATGGTAGCAGCACCACAGTCTTTCAGGTGCAGAAAACTAGATGTGCAGCGTGTAAAATATTCCACATAGAGCATGAGTTAAGTGAAGAAGTTGCCAAACATCTTTGATTACACAAATATTTTGATAAACCAGTAAGGAAAGAGCCCATTGGTACTAGCAGACATGTTCTACCTGGAACTGGAGAAGCAGAGATCAGCAAAGAGTACTGCCAGCTACGTCCACTGGCAATAAAAATCTACCTCCTCTTCAGTTCAGCCTTCCAAACTGTGCGTTGCCACTGCAGTTGCCCAGCAAGCATGTGGCACATGTTCAGCTCAGTATCTTGTCTTCAGCACACTAGGGGTACCCCCAGCTTTCAGATCTTGGACCTTTATTGACAGCATCCCAGATCCCAGTTCAGTGCTGTCGAATCATCTCCCAGCTGTCAGGTCTTTGCTCACACTACTCAGCTGTTTAGAGTGACATCTTCCACAGCCTTTTCATCTCTCCTTAGCAGTTTGATTCCAGTGCTCAAGCTGTCTGTGGCAGCTTCAGACTTCAATATTAACTCCCCAAACTGTAGTGTCTATAGCTGGAGCTTTTTTCTCTTCCCCTCCCACTTCCTGCCACCCCTTACAAATTAATGCAAGAATGACACAGATTGTAATGCTGACAGTTTTGGTCTAAATCTATGTTTGCATTTATTTGCATATCTAGAATAAGTTCTTTCTTCCTCCAGCAGAAGGTAGAGTCAGTGGAGATTAACTGGATTCCATGAGGCAAAGCGTGACCCCCTCTGAGGTGTGTGAATTCCTCCTCTGGTCTTGGCAAACAGGAAGAAATATTCCTTTCTTTTTTTTCCACCCAACAGTACTTGGGATGACTCCACTTTGGTGTCCAGGACTGCACAGAGAGGGGTGAGCCAGAGGTGGTGCAAGGAGGCACTCCAAGGCAATCTGGGAAAGCAAGTTGGGACAGTGATGCACACATGCCCCGAAGCTTTGAGGAGGCTGAACTCCACTTGGGAGCAGAGTTAGTCTGACAGTTGCTGATTCCACATGGGTGTGCTTTCCACAGCTCAGAGCAGTTCCAGCTCACAGATTTTTTGAGTACTTTGAATTGATGCCCCTGAGCGTGTGCTAAGCTCAATCCCTGTGTAACCTGAAGATGAGTTCAAGGGTCCTGAGATAACAGCTGAATGGTTCCACATCTTAAGAACCCTGCTCTAACTTCAGAGGAGCTTCCCTATCAAATATTTTGCTTCTCTTTCAGCTCTCCTCACAACTTTTCCTAAAGGCTCATATTTGATCTCTGCACTTCAAATTTCTTTGGGTTATCCCATCTGCCCAGGAGAACTGTTCTGTATTTGCTGTAAAACTAAAGGAAGGTCAAGGTGGCAGAGGCTCTGGAACCAGCTCCCTATCTCTGTGTCAAAGGGTGGGTATGTGGGGAGCTGTATTGCTGATGCAGTGTCACTGTGTTGTTGATTGACAGCTTACAGCCTATAGGGCTGTCAAGTCAACCTCTTCCTGAACTCTGCAAGTAAAAGGGATGAGACTTGTGCTCAAAGGAGCCAAACTTCCTGAGGAGAGCACTCCTATTTGTTCCTAGAACAGAGATGAATTTTACCAGCTTGCTCTAATAATGGGATTTTCAGGGTTGCTAAGGGCCATATTGACCCGTCTTACTGCAAGAAGCAAATGAATGGATGCTGTCTCAATTCAGCACCTGCTGCACTTCCGTGGCCATTTTAGAGGGACAGCTTTATCAGTCACCTAAGAAAGACCATCACTCGGTGATGGATGGTTCACCTGCACTTGCCAATGCAGTGGGAAAGTGCTGGCTGAGGCAGTGCTCCTTCCTCCCCAGGGTGCTGCCCCACCATTCCTGGTCTGAGGCACAGGGCAGGAGCCAGAACCATTCCTGGTCTTCCCTCTGGTACCTCTCGGCTGTGGGCTTAAAAAACAGTCTAAAACACCGAGAGATAAAAGGGACAAAGCAGAGTGATGGAATCGAAACCCAGCTGTGGAGCACGGCAGCACAGGAGGCTTTAATGAGGAATCCTGCGACGGCAGGGACATCCCTTGATTGCCAGCCGTATCTCATTAATGTGTGGGGAAACAGTGTTCTAAGCCAATCCAAGGCATCAGGAATGCTCCTGCATGGCTCTGCCTGGTCGCTTGAGCACAATGGAGCACGGGAAGCAATGCTTGTCCTCCTTTCCCTTAATTGCCCCCTTAACTACATTCGGCTTTGTCTCCCCTCAGCCTGGCCCTGCTCAGCCCGGGGTCAATGTGTTTTCCCCATGAGGAATTGCAGTGCGGCTGTGTTTTAACTTGCGGTGGTCGGAGGAGGCCCCGGCTGTGGAGCTGAAGCGGCCGCCAGCGGGGCTCCCCCGCCCCGTTCCTCTTCCCTGGGCCGATTTGCATCCCCAAGGAGCCTC